>JAHTLZ010000322.1:24332-44203 GCA_023846285.1 Phrynocephalus versicolor | reverse complement strand
GGCACTCACCAGATTACATCCGGACCTGGGGATTTTCACCCTCCAAGAGCAGGTACATGAAAAGTGCGCTGGGACGCGCTTAGGTGGGCGTGGTCGCACTTAATTTCCTGCAAACTCCGGAGCTGGTGGGGAAACAATTGTAAGCTCCGGAGCTGGCAGCCATTTGCGGCGGAGTTTAGGGGTTGTGTACAAATACCTTTTGCGATGTGGAAGACCTGGCCATTTTGTGTGCTTCCATTTTGGAAGTGGCTTGGTGTCCTTGATTGTTTTGCAACACAGATGGTCCTGCTTCACCTTGGTAGAATGCAGGAGGGCGGTGGTGGTCAACAATGCCCAAGATCACACCAGCAGTGTTGTGTGGATGGCATTTGTTGTCGGAAGCCACAGTGGGAGCCAGCCAGGGCCTTGTTCCCATCTCTGAATCCATGTTGTGGTGTCAGTGGTTGCTCAATGTGTGTGTGTGGGGGGGGCTGTCTGTAAGCAACTACCGACTGGCCCACCCAGAGGCTGGGAGACTTTGAGACTCTGAGCCCTCTCGAATGCAGGCTGAATAGGTCCCCTTCCTACTAATGACACAGACACTTGCTAGCTCAGCAATGCATTCAAAATGTGACCCTGGGAAGGTCCCCCACCCCACCATCCTCTTTCCTCTTTGCAAGAGACGGCCCACTTGTGATCATAATTGCAATTAGTGTATGAGAGGAATTTCGTTCCATGCCAAGATATTTTAATTAGCGGTTCCTTCCCACAAACACTTCAATTGTTGCTTCGTCTGAATACCCACATATCACCAGTGGGTGTTCAAAAGCTGCTTCTTCTGAACAATTCAGATCATAGAATCATAGAGTTGGAAGAGACCTCGAGGGCCACCCAGTCCAACCCCCTGCCATGCAGGAACCCCCATCACATGAGTACTCCCGACAGATGGCCATCCAGCCTCTGCTTAAAAACCTCCAAAGAAGGAGACTCCACCCACCCTCCTTTGTGGTAGCATCTTCCACTGCCTAACAGCTCTAATGGTCATGAATGAAGTTCTCCCTAATGTTTAGATGGAATCTCTTTTCCTGCAGTTTGAGACCATTGCCCCACATCATGGTCTCTGAAACCATGGAAAACAAACCAGCCCCTTCTTCAATTGTGACAATTTTTGCTCCAGGTGGAGTTCACCCAGAACAGAAAGCTATATTTTTGCAGCAGTTGACGCTGACAGAACTATCGCAAGGGGTGAGCATTTGGGCTCTGTCTCCACTAGTCCACACAGACGAAGACAGAAGCCAAGCCACCGACGTCGTGCCTCATCAGAAAGAGGCAAAGCTTCCGGAAGCAACCGGACCGCACAAAGCTTCAGCCAATGAGCAAGCAGTTCCAGGACATCTTCGTACGACTTGTGCGAGAGTGTGTATGTGTGTATTTTCCAACAGAGTTGTGGTCTGTTCTTTAAAACCTAGTTCTAGAGAACAGACCCCACTATTTTCAGGCTGCCTCGCTATGACGTTTCTCATGGAGGGACCAGAACTCAAGGAGTGGAACACTTTTGCTACAACTTGGTGGGTTCCATCACATGGATTTTTAAAAAAATCCCGTATTTTTTTTTTCACACAGAGGCATCTTATATAGTGGCCCTCTTCCATGTGTCCTCCTCACAAGACTCCTGTGAAGCAGGCGAGGCCCATGAATTTCATGGCTTCATGAGGACTAGAACCTGGACCTCTTAAATCGCATCCCCATCCATCAACCATTACACTCAGTGGTCATTTTAAAACAGTGGTTCCCAACCGGTGGGTCCCCAGATGTTCCTGGACTGCAACTTCCAGAAATCCTGGCCAGCTCAGCTAGTGATGAAGACTTCTGGGAGTTGCAGTCCAGGAACATCTGGGGACCCACCGGTTGAGAACCACTGTTTTAAAAGATTTACAAATTAATTTGCAAATTTACAAATTGACAGGAACAGAGCTTGCGCAAGGAGTATTAGCTGTCAGTGGAGCTTCTGTTGTGCACAGCCGTGTATCTGTCTGTCTTTCAGTCCCAAGTGTTTGCGGGTGGGATTCTGAAACAGTTGGAAACAGGAAGCCATGCCAGCTGGAGCCATGCTCAGGACTGCTTCATAGCTCAGTAGTTTAGGCGTCTGCCTCCGGAGCCAAAGGTTGGAAGTTCAATTCCCACAACTGGTGATGCCGATTGAGATTCCAGAAGCAGAAAAGCACCCTTTAACGCTGCCCACAGTTCCATTTGCGTGTAGATGGACCTTCCTCACAGGCCACACCACAAACTAATTAGGAACCTACCGAAGCACACCGAAAAGAAGATTTACTCCCGAACTGTGCCAGAAAATGGTGTGTGACAGCTGTTCAGCAGGCAGGGAGTGTCAGTCTAAGCAGAAACACATGTGAACACCATTGCTTATCCTGAGCAAAACCGAGCCCCATGGCGCAGTGGTTAAATGCCTGTACTGCAGGTAAAACTGTGCTCATGGTGGGGGGTTCAATCCCAGGTAGCCGGCTCAAGGTTCATTCAGCCTTCCATCTTTCCAAGGTCGGTAAAATAAGTACCCAGCCTGCTTTTTTTGGGGGGGGGGGCAATGTGTAGCCTGCATAATTAAACTGAGGCCTGGGAGAGTAAGAACAGACAAAATAAAATATTATTTCATCCAGCGCGTTCTTAGTCTGTGGAACTCCCTGCCACAGGATGTGGTGATGGAATCCTGTGAGATGCAGGAAGCTGGACTAGATGGGCCTTTGGCCTGATCCAGCAGGGCTCTTCTTAGGTTCTTATGTGAACTGTAAATCGCCCAGAGACTACCTGAAGTGGTATGGGGCGGTATATTAGCAGAACACTTTTGCTTTTTTGCTTTTGTACCAACAGCAATCCATTTTCCATTGGCATCACCTCTTCTCTCTTGGTAAGTTCTTGGATTAAAAAGAAAACTCGACCGATAACAAGAAAGACGGAGAGAACCCTCAACCAACAAACCATTGGGTTTGTCCAGAGGAGGGAAGGAAAGTCAACTGTGCCTAGTGGCGAGGGAGAGGGGACAGCAAGAAGGGAAAACTGAAAGGCAGAATTTGCAAAGAATATGCCTGCCAAACCATCAAATCCCAGCCGGCTTGAAGGCATCGGACAGTGCGGCGAGGCTCTGGATCGCAGCCCTTGCAAAGAAAAGACTCTTTTGTCTTGGGCAGGAAGCGCGGCCTCATTACGCCCCTCTTCCAGCTCGTTAAACAGAAAGGAAAAGCTATTGTTAGAAAAATCCTGTTCCCAAAGAAGGCAACCGTCAATCCCTTGCCGCCTTTCTCCTCCGTCCTTTACATTTCTGGAGGTTCAGCGCAGATGCAGTGTGGATACAGGAATTGCAATACTTGTACAGTGGACCTTCGTATAACAAACGGTTTCTATAACATAAAATCTGTACAACATAGAAAATTCCAGAGATAAGGGACATTTGCTTAACAGAACTGTCTATGGGGCGAATCCATACAACATAAAAATTGCCGTGATTAGGGATTACTCTGTTTTCAATGCATTCCTATGAGAAATTTGTATAAAGGAAAATTTGCTTTACATAATTTCATTTGGAATGAATTAATTCCTTTATACAAGGTACCACTGTACTCCCAAGGAGACATCAAGGTGACCTCTGATTCCATTTTTCTAGAAATTCATACCAGGAAGAGGAAGTGGATGCAACCCGATTCTACTTTCTCCTCCTTTTTAATCATCTCACACCAATGTATTGGAGCTTCCCAGGCCCTGTGCTGAGTTTTCAGGCCAGGCAAAACCAGCTCTCTAGCCTTCACGTTTTGCATATATGCAAATCTGAAAAAACAGGAAAAGCATCTTTCTCCTCCCTGCTAATTATAGGGAGAAAAACCAGGGCAAAGGCAGCATTGCTGCTGCTTCCGTTGAGAACTTTTGCTTGAGAAACTCCAGCCCGCCTGGACGGTTCCAAAACAGCATTTGCTTCACACGCTGAGCCAGGGCTTCCCAGCCATCCAGAAGCCTTTGCCTTTTTTTTAAATGAACGCTTGCAATTACGAGAGGAGAAAAACTAGACAAGCCTATTAAGTGCAGCACCTGCAGTTCTTTCTAAGGAGGGCTTTCCCGCCCCATTCCACGATCCCATTCCTCGATGGTTGTGGAAAATATCAGAAGCAGGAATTATCCAGGCACCTTTCCCCCAAAGGTCTTGCATCCAAACTGGCTTGGCCAATACGTTCCTTGTCTTTATGCATCTATCCCCCCCCCCCCGTTTGTTCCTCATTGCGTGGCTAAAGCCGTTTGCAGCTTCGTTTTCTGTGTGGCAAGATTTCTGGATCTTATGGTTGTGGGTTTTTCAGGGTGTTTGTCCGTCTTCTGGCAGCTTTTCTTCCTGATGTTTCGCCAGACTCTGTGGCCGGCATCTTCAGAGGGCAAGAAGCTCAGGGGAGCTAGGAGTTCTCTGAAGATGCCGGCCACAGAGTCTGTTGAAACGTCAGAAAGAAAAACTTCGAGAACATGCCCAAACAGCCTGAAAAACTAACAACTATCAGATCCCAGCCTCTGGAAGCCATGAAAGCCTTCCAGAATACATTTCTGGATCTCTCTTGCTTTGGTTTTTGGTGTCTCTTTGGGTATTTGTACACGACCCCTAAACTCCGCCGCAAATGGCTCCCAGCTCCGGTGCTTAAAATTGTTTCCCCACCAGCTCTGGAGTTTACAGATAATTAAGTGCGACCACGCCCACCTAAGTGCGTCCCAGCGCACTTTTCAGGTACCTGAGCCCGAGAAATCGCTTTTCTCTCTTTCCAACCAGATTGCACGTGAACCACAACTAGCAAAGGGTGCATTTGTTTGAGACCGTTGGGTCATTTCAGAGTTACAGAGAATTACCATCAATATGTCTTTATATTCAGTGGGAAGGCAGGCAATAGGTTTTTGGAATCTCTCGACAAACTTTATTTTTATTTTATTTTTGAGTATTTTTACCCCGCCTTTCTCCTTGGAAAAGGACCCAAGGTGGCTTACAATAATGAAGGATAATATACAGTCCAGTACAATGAAGACATGTTCTTAAGTATTGAGAACAGGGAATTGAGGGACATCTTACAGCATTAATAGACATTAAACTACAAGAGAACGCAAGCAGTTAAAAGAGAGTAAAGTTCCATGTAACATTATGAGTGATGGAAACTAACATTGAAAGCATAGTGTCAATGTAAAACCATATGGTTATAAGTAGTTATAAACACAAAGTCTATGGGCGTTTATACACAACCCCTAAACTCCGGGGCAAATGGCTCCCAGCTCCGGAGCTTAAAAATGTTTCCCCACCAGCTCCGGAGTTTAGAGGAAATTAAGTGAGACCCGGCCCACTTTAGCGTGACCCAGCGCACTTTTCTTGTACCTGCTCTTCCGGGGTGAAAATTCCTTGATGCGGTGTAAGGATAGTGAGTGCGGGGATCTCCTCGCTTCTGTTTGTTGTTTTTTTGGCTCCCGCCCCTTTAAGAGCTACTTTACAGAGACAGGAATGTTGCCGCGGCAAGAGCGGAGGCAGAACGGAGGTGAGCCACGATCTTTTCTTCCTTTTTTTTCCTCTCTCCCCTCACGCAGCCAGCAGCCAGGGTGGGGACACAGGAAGAGCGACAAGCCCCTAAGATCTCTGGTCCGAATTTAAGTGGCCAGCGGATCTTAGGGGTCATGTAAAAGCGCCCTTTGTGATCCTGTAGATTCAGATAACAGAAGCATAATAGGTTGGCCATCATTCAGGGAAAGCTTGCCTGAAGAGGAAGGTCTTTGCCTGTTTCCGGAAGGACATCAGAGATGAGGCAGTCCTGGCCTCTTGTGGGAGGGAGTTCCAAAGTCTGGGTGCAGCAGTTGAGAAGGCCCTTTCATGGGTTCCCACGAGACGTACCTGTGAGGGTGGCGGGATGGAGAGAAGGGCCTCTCATGATGACCTTAACAACCCAGTCAGTTCATACTGTGAGATTTGATCGTTGAGGTAGCTAGGAGCCAGGCCATACAGTGCTTTGTAAGTCAAGGTCAGCACCTTGAATTGTGCCAGATAGTTGATTGGCAGCCACTGGAGCTGCTTTAATAGGGGTGTAATGTGGTCTCTGTAACCGGCCCCAGTCCGCAATCTGGCTGCTGCATTTTGGACCCGTTGAAATTCCCTGAGGGTTTTTATCGGTAGCCCCACATACGTGATGAGGCCATGGGTGATGGACGAACATCGTTCCCCACCTTACTCTACCCCACCCCACCCCTTTTAGAAAAGGCCAGGTAAGAAGAAGGGGGAGGACTATGGTTGGCAGATGTTTTCAGGAGAGGAATGGGTCTAGCTAGCCCTTGCTGGAATGAAATCAATAGGTAAAGGGAGAAAACCAGATTGACCACCATGTCAGAGAATTGGCCGCTGCGTCATGGCATAGTTATCTGCTTGGGAATGGCTTCTATTCAGTTGAGAAAAGAAAGAATGACTTCCTCAAACCACTGATGATGATTCATATAAGCTCTTTAGCTCCAGTTAAATGGCTACTTCCAGACTGTTAACTTCTTTATTGCATGAAGAGGCTTCTGACATCCCCAAAGCCATGTTGTTAATTGCTCCGAGTCTTGAAAACAAAAACCCGTGGCTTCTTTTATGGAGTCAATCCATCGTGCATTCCGCCTTCCTACTCACCTGGCCGGGGAAATACCGTGATCACGAAGGTGGCTTATCCCAGGGTGAGGCTCATCCATTGCACTCCGGGTGTGCTGACCCCTGCGATTTCCCCAAATGTGGGAAACTCGACTGCATAATTTGTGGTAGTGGGGGACTGTGTTCGCGCTTTCCCCTAATATTACAAGGAGCCTCGTGGCGCAGTGGATAAATGCCTGCTACTGCAGCTGAAACTGTGCTCACAACCTGGGGTAGCTGGCTGATGGTTGACTCAGCTTTCCATCCTTTCGAGGTCGGTAAAATGAGTACCCAGCTTGCTGGGGGTGGGGATTTGTAGCCTGCATAATTAAAAACTGTAAACTGCCCAGAGAGTGCTATGGGGCGGGATATAAGCAGAACACATTCCCCCCCCCCTCTTTTCCTGATGTCTTCTAGTTTATCCTGCCTTGTGGCCTTTGCCAAGAAGTCTTGTCTCTCCAAAACAGCTGAAATCCAGTAGCACAGGCATGTCCAAAGTCCGGCCCAGGGGCCAAATGTGGCCTGATTTAAAATTTTGAGTGGCCCTCAGACTTTTCTCTCTGCTGCCTCAGCCTGTCACTCATCTCCTCTGGCTGGCCCTTCCCCATGCTAGATAGAGACATCAGCTTACAGTTTTAGGGTTTGCCTGCCCTCCCTGCCTCTGTCCACCACCCCCCAGCCACCTGTCCTGCCAACCCGCTCCTGGCTCCATTGCTGCAGCGTCTTCCCCACAACCTTGCAAGGGAGGGCAGCATAAGGGAGCAGTGGTGCATCTTGGGTATGCATGGGCCGATTCCCGGGCCGTGCAACAGCCGCTGGGCCCTTGAGCGCCTTGAAACTGGAGCATTTGTGGCTGTTGCAGATGCACACGGACCATGCCCTTTCTCCCCCTTCAGGTTGAATGGTCGGCCCCCACATATTTTTGCCTCAACAAATCGGTCCCCCCTAGCAAAAACGTTTGGACACCCCTGCAGTAGAGTAACTCACAAGTCAACCCCTGAGTGTATATCAGCTCTTTGCAACGCCCCACGGATTAAGTGGGCCCGCTGAGCTTGGTGCCCTGGGGCTGACGCTCTGCCAATCGGGCCAAATCACAAGAGCACCCATGTGTCATGCTTTTCACTTCTGCGGAACATTCAGCCTTGACTTGATTTTTACTGCTCGTTCATATGGCGTCCAGCGACTATGGCATACCACAACCCTAGGGGCGAGTTCCACTTTGGAAGCACTGTTGCCATTACTTCTGAAATGAGGAGGAAGGGACAACTCCCCCCACCCCCAGGCAAAAAATACCCCACCATTACAAACCCTGCTGAGCTGTTGCAATTCAAGGCTGTGGCTTCCTTTGACTTGATGTTGCACCCACTAAACCTGTCTTTCTGGCCGTCCGTGGTGACGCTTAGTGCTGGGAAAAGAACCCCATGGCAGATGTTGAACTAAGACAGTAATTAGATTATCATATTTGGCCAGCACAGACAAGTGTTGATGGAAACGCTGGAAGGACCCGTTTCGCCGGGGCCATTGGGCAACCACCGCCGTCTGCCTTCACGCAGCTTGCTGGCTACAGCCCGGGGGGTGAGCCTCTTCACTCCGAGACCGGTGGAAACAAGGAAGAGAATTGGGAGAGAAGAGAGCTGTGCAGCTTGCACTCCCAACTTCGACACCCGTCATTTGCCCTTGGCTACGTCCTGCACACTTTCATTGGCCAGAAACCCAGCCCCGGAACCGAAAAGCGCTGCTTTAAGCCTGTTTACATTCACATGGGAACTTATTTTGTCTAAAAATGTACGTCACCCCGCCATCAACATCACCTGCTTCACAAATGGGGCAGAAGCCTGGAAGGACGTCCAACTCCGTCGTGGTGCACAGCTGGTTGTACTGTACATGCATTGCATCTGGGGCATGGTTCAGATTCCCACGGCTACGAGACTAACAGCAGGCACACGGCTCTCCCCTTTAGCCTAGTAGTCCTTGGGCCTTACGGAATAACTTTCATTGAAAAACGGTATGAGAAGCGGAACTTGAAACCCTTGCTGACAAAATAAAGGAGCATCTTTCTGCTTATATTTGATGCTCATCGTTGTAAATCATTATCCCCATGTATACCCTAACAGAGCTATTTGAAAGAGAAGCTGCATGGACACTTTTTTAGTTGTGCAGCGTTGCCTGTCTTATAGAAAGGATCTTAAAATCAGCACATGTACAGTTCCTAGCCCGTTTCCTAGCATTAACCAAGGCCAGCTCTTGGACTGCACATAATCTCAGGCAATTGCTACAGGGAAGTGGCAGCAGAACCCTGCAAGCGTTCCCTTCTGTTACAGGATGAAGCCACAGTCGCTTGTCTGGCACCTTCCAAATTAGCATAGCATTTTTCACCTAGTACTGCCATTGGGGTAGAGGACAGCTTATCCTTGGCTTCAGACAGCAAAACACCTTAGGCCAGATATACCTATCACCGACCCAAACCAAACCTCGGTCCAGGGAGGTGGCTGCAGGATGGATCACTGAGGCGTGACCTGGGGCTTTTAAGGGGCACGAGCTGATGCCGGGTATTCTCAAGGGCAGATACCCTTCAGAACCAGGTTTGCAGGGTTCAACTTAAGACACTCTGTGGCTTCAACATATGACTCACTGGCTGAAGTCCTGTGGCTTAAGATAGTCAGTTCGAGTTTACCCTCAATCATCCTGGTCGCCTTCCTCTGGACCCATTCAAGATTGTCAACATCATCAATTTTAAAAGGGTGTTGACAATCTTGAACGGGTCCAGAGGAGGACGACCAGGATGATTGGAGGGTCTGGAGGAAATGTCTTACGAGGAGCGGCTTAGGGAGCTGGGAATGTTTAGCCTTACAAAAAGAAGGCTGAGGGGGGATATGATAGCTATGTTTAAATATTTGAAAGGATGTCATATTGAAGAGGAAACAGGTTTGTTTTCCATGGCTTCAGAGACTAGGACGTGGGGAAAAGGTCTCAAACTACAGGAAAATAGATTCCATTTGAACCTTAGGAAGAACTTCATGACGGTTAGAGCTGTTCGGCAGTGGAATATGTTGCCATGAAGGAGGGTGGTGGAGTCTCCTTCTTTGGAGGTTTTTAAGCAGAGGCTGGATGGCGACCTGTCGGGAGTCCTGTGATGGGGGTTCCTGCATGGCAGGGGGTTGGACTAGATGGCCCTTGAGGTCTCTTCCAACTCCACGATTCTATGATTCTATGATACCCACTGCATCAGTGACACAGGTTTACAGGGGTTGAAATGGGCTTTTTAGAATTGCTCAACTTTCCTAGAGTGGAAAGTCCATGAACTGTACGGAGGATTCAACATAGCAAATCCAAGGGCGATTCAATGGTCCTGCTTTAGTGTGACTCACTGAAGCATTAGGATTTTTGCCACTGTTTGAAGAAGAAAAAAACACAGCAGCCCAGCCTTTTCCTGCCTTGTACTTCCGTTCCAACTCAGCTATTCTTCTAAGACTCATTCTAAGACTCCTACTCAGATTCAGTATGTCTGGGTAAAATGGGGTCACACCGACGAGGCCAGAAAATTGTATACTAGAGCTAAAACCCCTCAATTGGCATCCTGCAGAAGGGAGATTTTGAGACATGCCACAATTAAGCCTTCTTAAAGAAGGCAGGCATGAAGGGACTGCTGAGGTGGAAAGGTTATGTGACAGCAACCCATTATACCATAATGGACAGGGATATTGGAACCATAGAATCATGAAGTTGGAAGGGACAACACCACCACCCCGGCTTCTTCCAGGTGATTGTCTCAGTTTCTCTTGAAGGCCTCCACTGCTGGAGCACTCACTTCCTCTAGACAAAATTGATTCCATTGTCACACTGCTCTAACAGGAAGTCTTTCCTGATACAGTGGTCCCCCGCCTATCACAGGGGTTAGGGACCTGACCCAACCCGCAAGAATTGAAAATCCACGATATGCAGATGCAGGTTGGGTCCTGCCTGGGGGGCCTCCTAGCTAGAGGTCTTGCACTTACCCCCAGCCTGGTGCTGCCCCAAACGGGACTGCAAGGCTCTTCCCAGGCCTTCTGGAGGCCCCAAAAGGGCCTCCCTGCAAACCGGAAGTGACTTCCAGGTTGCCTAAAACCATTTCTCAAGAGACCTCAGAAATGATTTTTGGCAATCCAGAAGGCACTTCCAGTTTGGGGCCTCCAGAAGGCCTGGGAAGGCCCTTGCAGGCCAGTTCAGGGCAACGCCAGTCCTGGGGTAAGTACGGGAGGCCCGAAACAGGCTTTCCCCCTCTTACCCCTGGGGGCCTTTTTTCATATACTGCGTCAAGAGGAGACACTCTGGAAGAAAAGACTTAAAAGGACAGGACAGCATGGATCAACGACAAACGCAGAGAAAGGGTTTGGCAGTGGTCAGCACCGTGGGACTGTGTCAATTGGGAGGGTGTTAAAAAGACTCTTTCTTTTAAGACCACATGGTTTAGGACCTAGATACCTGAAGGACCGTCTCCTTCCATACAAACCTGCCCGGCAATTAAGATCGAGCCAGGGGGGGCTTTTGAAAGAGCCATCCCTCAAGGAGGTGAGAGGGATGGCTTGTAGACACAGGGCCTTCTCGGCAGCTGCCCCCAAGCTATGGAATGCCCTCCCAAGTGAAATCCGCCTGGCGCCAACACTGATGACATTTTGGTGCCAGGTAAAAATCTTCCTGTTTCTGAAGTTTTTTAATTGACATAACATAGATTGTGGGTCCTGGTGTTTTGTGTTTAAATGTTTTTATTCTTTTAATTGTCCACCACCTTTTTAACATTTTAACTGTTTTAACTGTTCATTTTAATTGTAAGCCGCCCAGAGACCTTTGGGCAGTGGGCAGCATATAAGTTGTTCAAATAAATAAATAAATAAATAAATGGTTGAAGTCACCAGCTGTGTGACTTGGTTTGCCCATTTTCAGGTGCGCCTGGCAGCTGAGACAGACTGGCGTGGTAGGTACCACCCAATCTGTCTCCTTGCCTATGAATTGCAGAGGCTCCATAACTAAGACCACATTATTTCATTAAGTGGCAGCACCCCACCTCTAACAACCTGAGGATTTTCCATGCTGGTTTCAGTGAAGGCAGAGCTGTCTAACCCTGCCCATAAGACTGCAACACTCAGCTGGAATTGGCTACCTTTTGTGTGGAATGCTGTCCATTTGGAAATATATGGCCTTTGTCATGCCCTGTTCCACTGCTCAACAGAATGCCAAAACCAACCAAATAGGCCAAGCCAAGTGTGTGGCCTATATAGAATCCTAGAGTTGGAAGAGACCTCAAGGGCCATCCAGTCCAACCCCCTGCCATGCAGGAACCCCATCACAATATTTTCGACAGATGGCCGTCCAGCCTCTACTTAAAAACCTCCAAAGAAGGAGACTCCACCACCCTCCATGGCAGCATATTCCACTGTTGAACAGCTCTAACTGTCATGAAGTTCTTCCTAATGTTCAAATAGAATCTCTTTTCCTGCAGTATGAGACCATTGCCCCGAGTCCTAGTCTCTGAAGCCATGGAAAACAAACCTGCTCCTTCTTCAATATGACATCCTTTCAAATATTTAAACATAGCTATCATATCCCCTCTCGGCCTTCTTTCTGTAAGGCTAAACATTCCCAGCTCCCTAAGCCGTTCCTCCTAAGACATTTCTTCCAGATCCTTAATCATCTTGGTCGCCCTCCTCTGGACCCGCTCAAGATCCTTTTAAAATTGAGGTGCTCAGAACTGGACAAACGACTCCAGATGAGGTCTGACCAGAGCAGAACAGAGTGGTACTATCACTCTTTGCGCAGGTTTACAATTATGCAGGGTACACCCCCCGCCCAAGTAAGCTTGGTACTTATTTTTCCGACCACAGAAATTTAGAAGGCTGAGTCAACTACAACCCAGCTACAGTAGCTAGGACTGAACCCCAGCTCATGAGCACAGTTTAGGCTGCAGTGCAGCAGTTATCTAGATGAGTTTCTAGACTAGGGCACAGGCAAGTGAGTCACAGGTCTTTACGCATGAACCTTCCACCATGCTGGCTGCTACACATCAGAACAGGAGGAACAGCAAGTCTGAAACGATTTAGTGCCTTGTTAGAAACTTTCTAGGCAAAACTACGTATTTGTGGGCTTTTCAGTGCAATTACATCAGTGGTGGCCAAACTTTGGCCCTCCAGATGTTTTGGACCACAACTCCCAGAATTCCAAGCCTAGACTGCCAATGACAAAGGACTGTGGGAGTTGTGTTCCAAAACATCTGCAGGGCCGAAGTTTGGCCACCACTGAATTACATATTTGCCCTGAAAAGTCCAGAGTGTGGCAGCCTTAAGGGCTCACTCATTCTTATACATCTGGAGGGCCAAGGTTTGGCTACCACTGATGAAATTGCACTGAAAAGCCCACAAATACGTAGTTTTGGCTTAGATGTATATGAATGAGTGAGCCGGAACACACTTGACTCATTAAGTACTGCTTAATTATTCAGCATTAAAAAAACATTTTTATTCACCCTGCTATAAACCAACTCTAAGGGTCCAAGGCAGAATGGAATAACACCTTGGCCTAGTTTTTAAATTAAGAATTAATGACAGCATAAAAATGGAAGAGTCATCTTGCAATATGAAATAGGAAACATATTTTTTTCTCTACCACCTGGACCATATTAAAACTGGAACAGGATATTAAAGCCAGCATTTGTTCAAAGCAAGTATAAACTCTTCCAAAATCCTGTAATAGTACCCATGAAAAAGAAATGTTCACGTTTAAAACCAACAACAAACTTTAACCCTAACTTCAAGACTACAGGGAGAGCTTTTGCTGCAGTTCTTGCTTAAATTTCTGAGCTATCACAAAAGAAAGCTCCAGCTATCCTGAGGACAGCGTAATTCAAGACCAGGCATCACTTTTCAGCTTGCAGGCATTTGTTCCTAACATCACAAACACCAACATTTAGGAGTCATAAAAGGAAAAGTTATAAAAGCACATTATTTTTACTTTTGAGTCAGAGACCAACACAGCAGAAGTCATTCCCTCTTAAACCTTACTCGAAAACCTATCTAATTCTGAACACATTCTTCCAGGTTTAACTTTGTGTTCAAAGGTCAAAAGCAGCACTCATTTATATTTAGGGTATGATTCATAGAATAATTATCTTCTCTTTGTGGATTATCTGTTGTGTTTCAAATCCAACACTAGATTTCTGCTGTTGTAACAGTGAAGTCCGGGAGAATTGAGACAGACTGCCTCTTCTTCCTGTTAAAGCCTCCTGGGAAGCACAAAACTTGGTCTGATGGGGCTAGAGAAACCCCTTCAGACCTGCTTTTACAAGTGTCCCCAACAAGATGCTGTGCCAACACAACACTGGAGTTAAACTCGGGCTTTTGGTCACACAAATGCAGCTGTTTTCTTGTGTTTGAATTAATAACCTTAAATTCAGACACTATGCAAATAGACAGTTTGTGGGTTCTGAAGTTACGGTACTTATGTTAATAATTTAAGGCATACCTGTTAGCTTGAGAGGGGCTTTGACCTTCACTGTCAACTTAATTGCCTATGAATGGACATCCTCCAATCTTGATGGCTGTTTCCATCTCTTGGTTGAGGTAGCAGCCATCTTCCTGAATTTTAGCTACTGAAGACATACTGAACACAATATAACACAAACAGAACAAGGTTTCCTGCATCCAGTTTGACTCCAAATGAGTTCCAAAAGCAACTATGAATTAAGTGCCTTCAATAAGGTCTCATGTCCTTCTTTTGATACACTGCCTCAATACATCTTTCATTTTGAAGTCCTGAAGCTCTTCATTGGACTGGGGTTATTTTAGCTGCCAAACCTGTACCTTTCACCTTTCATGGTGTTATTCCTTCCACGCACTGGCTTTGGGTGTAATTTCTTTAAGAGTACTTTTATGCCTCCCTGAAAATGAAGTTTTCTTATCACTGGGCATATTCTTAATAAAGCAGCATCTTCACCTCAGTATGTTCTACCGCCACATGCTAAGAGGAACAGATGTAGGCCGAGAGGTGCTCTCAACTTCTAAGGGCACATCAAATTAAATTTCAGCTTTTTCAAAGCCCCTGCAACACGCTTCCCCCTTAATTCCTGGAAAATCACTGTACTGGCACACTTAAGATTGATTGAAAAGCATAAGATTTCTGAAAAACCACTATGCAAATACTATTTTGTCTCCCACATTCAAATATAACAGGAGAGCTGCACGGTATAATTGCTTTATTTTCTGCTTATTAGTTCTTTTACCAACACTACAACCATAATGCAGACACAAAATTCCTGTTTACTTTATTCAGGGAAATCACAGTCTACAGACTCATTCACTTATCAGACAAATTTAACGCCATTCAAAAAACGTATTCAGTTTTACTTTATAGTCACATGAACACAGATGTTGGATGTACTGATTTCTTTTTTTAGAAGTGGAATTCTGACAGGTTGCATTTGTACCTTGCAAACTGTAGATAAATGTCTAAAGCCATTGTTTTCATAGCTACTTGGAGCCAGTGAAAAGACAAACCATGTTTGCTTGAAAGAGGACACTTAATGAAAACATATGTCATTTTTTTCCCAGCAGCAATAATTATTTGGTGCACTTCCCACACATTTCATTCACTTTTGTGACTTCCACCCAAAACTGGAGATTTTAAAGGGAAAACAAAGGCAAGATTATATTTATCCTTTTAACCTACAAAACCAGCATACTGTAAAAACAAAATTAAAAGAGTGTACAAATATTATGTATCTAAGTTAATGAAAGAAGGTTTACGATTTGATTCTGCCTCGGCAAGAGAAAATATACAACAACTCTACACCAAAGATAAGATGACTGCAATTAATATGGATTATGTGCAAGTTTGAGAACCAGTAACAGATCTTCAAGTTTTCCAGTTTAGGCAACTATTTTGTGCTTGGCTTTAGTTATTCCAGAAGAAAACTGATTATGGACTTTTTGTATAACCACTATTACCCATGCTGCCAAAAATAAGGATTCCTAATTTATTTTTAATACAATCAACATAGAAGTTTAGTTAATTTTTCTTAAATTTATGTTACTTTAAGCATAAGTGTTTCTGTGCTCCTATTAATTTTAATTTTACTGATCTGACCCCAAGATTTAAAGTGAATGTTCCCATTCAGTTTGGGGAAATTAAAAAAAAACCCAAGGAACTGCATAACTGGTCTATGAAACATCAGAGGCAAACTTTTTATTCATTCATTTTCTGTTATATAATGCCAAGTGGTCAGTTTGAAGAAATTAATTTATTCCCCTCAAACATCTTTGGTACAAGCTCAAATGTCCACAATTTAAACAGCAAAGTCAACAGTAGAGAAGTGTATTATAATGCCCCAAATTTATTTTAAACTTATACCCTTTAGGGGAAAAAAAGCAATTTTCTTCTGGTTGTGTAGCAATACATTCCAAAAATTCCTCAGATGAGCTTTACTCCTTGAGGAAATCCCAAATTAATCCTTAAGGCTGAATAAGAACTAGTTGCTCTACATTTTTGCACCCAGTATTATTAATACTTGATTGAGATCATTTTGTGTTAGCCTGTATTCACTATCAACATTCCCTCACACAACTAAGCAGACATTTGAGAGCTGTGATATGACAAAATGAAACGCTTGCCCTTAAAGAACAGAATGTGGGAGTTTACATTCACTGTCGTTTGCTCCCTCTCCACCCCAATGACTGGCTACCTGCCCGAAGAGCTTTATATATTTAAGATATCAAATAAAGATTCTATTAGAACAATGGCCGGAATTTGTCTGCTACCATTTGCTTGAATTCAGGATATTTTTTTTGTAAGAGACAAAGCACTGTGATGTCCAGAGAGACAGTTGCTTCTTTCAGTTTAGCAGCACCTGCAAAACTAAGTTATTACATCCTTCTTCATGGAGTCCTCTCTCTCAAATAAAGTCTACAAAATAATTGAGAAGCAGATGCAGCTTGCTTTTGCTTCAAGTTAATAAAGGTGCATCTTAGAAGCCAAGATGAATGTCTAAAAGCATCTGACCTGCATTTTTAAGAACCAGTAAACTAAGAACAATACTGCTACCACTGTCTCAACTGTTAAGACAGTAACAGTTTTAACACTCTGGACTACAAGCTTATGATTTTTAAAAGCAAAGCTTGTTGCACACGGATGCTCACGAATTATTGCTGCACCTCATGGAATGAAAAACATTTTTGCACTAAACCCAAGAAGTAATGCAACTACTCCATACTGCAGCTGAAAAATTAATTTTACAATGCAACGTATAGGAGCTTTGTTTTCAAACCAGTCTCATTTCATCCTGCACATGGTTATTCCTTATAAAGGCAGCTAGTCTGTATCCGCAAGTATGAATTGTAGTGGCTTCGTAATACCTTATGCCCAATATTCTGAAACTTGTTTTCACATGGGTTGGGAAAGTTACTGCGCTGACTACAGCTCTCAAAATACTCCAGCCAGCATGGTCAGTGGCTATGCTAACTTGAGATTTTGGGAGTGTACTTTTAAAAAATTAACTTTTTCCAAACGTTGGTTCTTAGATTACCTGGCCAATGTCAAGCCAGTGAACAATAATAAATTTGTTCTAAATGCTTCACTTCCGATTTATCACCAGATAAAGGAAATCAAGGATTTAATCCCTTCTTACATTGTAGGTAATTTTTTTTTGTCAGAAAGAGGACAGACTGCAGTTTGTTCATGAACAATGTTTTTTCAGTTTACTACAGAGCAGAGACCTACCAACGTGTTTCCCAGGGTTGTCAAAAGAAGCCAATCTACAGCAGGGGATAATGGGAAGGAGAGGGGGGAATGAACCAGAAAGCATACATTTGAACAAGAGATACCTTAGCCCCAGGACTGCAACAAATGAAGTCAAACCATCATATCAAGGGCTCTCAGAATAGGAGGGGGAAAAAAGGCTTTGCAAAGCTACAACATTTCCCCACCATGTACCTGGAAATTTGCTATAGAAACTAATGTTTGTGTTCATTCACAGTTGAAGATTAGAGCATCTTAACATCAAGCAAGAATTGCATTAAACTGAGAATCCAGTCAAGTGCGGAGATGAGAAGGGTGGTATCTGGAGGCGAGCAATCATTTTTAAATCCTACAGATGCTTAATTTCTGAATGTTTTAGTACGGAGGATCATTCTTTGTTTTTGGGAAGCCACAGTGTTTCTTTTCGGCTCTAAACTCTCACGGAGACTAACAACAGTTTGTAATTTTTTTTTAAAAAAAGCAACAACAATCATTAGGATTTATAGTTAGATGTTAACCATGTCAGGCCTTCATAGAGTCCGTCACCCGAGGTGGCACAGGATGGTTGAACATACCAATTCCGATCCCTGATGCGGGTCAGGCCTAGTTTCTCTTGGATTTCATGTGGCTTCATGGCATCAGGGAGGTCCTGCTTGTTGGCAAAGATGAGGATGATGGCATCCCTCATCTCTCGGTCATTGATGATGCGGTGCAACTCCTGGCGGGCCTCGTCGATGCGGTCTCGGTCTGCGCAGTCCACCACAAAGATCAGGCCCTGAGTGCCCGTGTAGTAGTGCCGCCAGAGCGGCCGGATCTTGTCCTGGCCCCCAACGTCCCACACGTTAAACTTGACGTTTTTGTAAGTCACGGTTTCCACGTTGAAGCCCACCGTCGGGATGGTGGTGACCGCCTGGCCCAGCTTCAGTTTGTACAAAATGGTGGTCTTGCCCGCCGCGTCCAGGCCCAGCATCAGGATCCGCATCTCCTTGTTGCCAAAGATCTTGGACAGCACCTTGCCCATGATGAGGATGAGGATGATGGTGGTGGTGACGACAGCGGCGGCCGGAGGGAGGCAGGCATCCACAAGGAGATGGAGAAGGGGGGGGGGGTTGTTGCTGACACACCCACCACCACCACCACTGCCTGATGGCCAAAAATGCGCCACAACACACGGCACCAGGGGTGCAAAAATATATATCTAGATAATATCTATATAAAATAGCTTTGAGAGGCCAGACTCAGGTCCACCAGCTGGCAGGTGGGGCCACCAGTTACCCAGTCCAGGCAAACGACTGGGCAGAAGGGTGGAGAGGGTGGGGGTCAGGAGGGCCAAAAAAGGGGGGAGGGGTGACAAAAGGGGGGGAGCTGTCAGAGAGATCACGTGCTCTCCCCTCGCCTGGTGGGCGTCACTCTGGGGGGGGCGTGGGAACCCAATGGATGGGGGGACCTGGGGGGGTCCTTGCTGGGCGGCCCCTAGAGACCCCTCCAGGAGAGGGCGTGGCCGGACAGGGGGCGTGGCCTCATGCACGGGGCGTGGCGTGGCGTCGAAGAGGGCGTGGCTTCTTCTTCTTCTTCTGGTTAATTGGGTGGGGGGCTCCTCTTTCAAGGTAGGCCTTGGGTGTTTCTCCTCAGAGGTTTTACTCCTCACGGTCTTCCGAGGCTGCGGAGAAAAGAGAAGGAGGGAGAGTCAGCCATTCTTCCTTCGGCCATCCCGCCCGGCTGGGCCCGCCCTACTACCGACCCCCTCAGCGTATAGTTACCTCAGCTGCCCCGCCGCTCGCCGGCTCACCTTCGGCGGGGGCCGCCCGCCTCCCTCGCTCGCTCGCTCAAGCCCGCCGGCCCTCCCGCCTCGCTCGCTCTTTTCTCCCCTCAGAAAACTACTCCCTGCCTCCCTTGGCTGGCTCGCGCTGGCCCGCGGCACCGCGCATGCGCCAGGCTCACCCGACCCGGCCCCGCCTCTTCGTCCGAGGGAGGAAGGAAGGAGGGAAGGGAAGAAGTAGGCACTGCGCAGGCGCTCTAACGCCGCGCCTTCGCTTTGGCAGTGAGCATGCGCAGAGCCCACGGGGCACCGGAGAGGGCGGGAAGACGACGACCCCCCCTTCGTTCTTGCGCATGCGTAGCAGAGGGCGCGCGCTTAGGCGCGCGTAGAACTTCCGCCCGCTTGGGGAGAGGGTGGGGACGTCTCACGCATGCGCAGACGCCCGGGACTCCCGGGTCGCCTTTTTAGCGCCAAAATGTAGCACCGCCCACCGCTTTTCCGCAAACCACCATCGGCGCATGCGCCCTATCGGCCTTGAGCATCCTCCTTTGCCAGGAAGAATGCAGACCCCCCCTCCCCACTTATTCACCTAAATCGCCCCATGTCGGGTGCGCAGGCGTAAAACTATCGCCCAATCATAGTCTTGCCCTAATGCGCATGCTCCGTACTAAAGGAGCGCTCCGAACCACCTTGGGATGAGGC
>JAHTLZ010000322.1:10322-21239 GCA_023846285.1 Phrynocephalus versicolor | reverse complement strand
ATAATAATAATAATAATAATAATAATAATAATAATAATAATAATAATGTTATTAATTGAAGTTGTGTATTGCCCATCTAGCAACACGGCCACTCGGGGTGGTTTATACATTCGTTAGAAATTAGGACCGTTAATTAATGATGGCTCATTGAGATGGCTAGTGGTCCCTCCCTGGTCTCAGGAGCAGGGTTGACTTTCCCTCCACCCACTTAACTGTATGAAGGAGAAAGGGTAATCGCTCCCATTAGGCGGCCCGGTTGGCCCCTGAGCAAATAAGATGCTGATTTAAGTCAGATTCGCCAAGTCCCTTCCTGTCCGCTTTAATGTTCTTAAGCATCACATGCCTACCAGCTGTATGAAATGAACCGTACTTGCTCACCTGTTGTGTTTGCGTATGTGGGGGCTTGGCTCTGAACATCAGTCGGTGTCCTTAGAAGTAAAGTCAGGGAATGGTAGCAAGAAGCAGAATGTCATCATGGTGGTTCTCCTTCCCAGGTATTACGATCACAAGAGGCACGCCGCTCGAAAAACCCAGAAGACGGTGGAAGCAGCGGAGAAGGTACTCAGGATTAAAAGCTTTTGAGTCAGTCACCGGAAACCAAAGCAGGTCTCCTGGTTCTGTGCCGCCCGAAGCACTTGAAGCACTCTTCGGATGCTTTACAGTTTAATAACGGAGGTGACCCATTGCCCTCCCCCCACCTCTCCCTTGCAATGAACTGGGTCCTCAATTTACCAACCTAGGAAGGCAGGAAGGCTGAGTGAACCTTTTGCTGGCCACCTCAATCCTTTGGGATCAAGCGCAGGCCACAAGCAGAGTCTTGGCCGCAGTGCTGCCATTTAACCTCTGCGCCCCGAGACTCCATGGGCCGTCCGGCCAAAAGCAGGAGTGCTGTCCTCTCGCTAGTTAGCGAACCCATAACCTTGGCGATGCCCCTTCCTCGTTTTGTTTCCCGAGATGCCAGACTGCAGTGTCTTTTGTCCCCCCCACCCTGCCCGAACAGGCCTTCAAGTCGGCGGAGAAGAAAACGAAGCAAACGCTGAAAGAGGTTCAAACCGTGACGACCATCCAGAAGGCCAGGAAGGTTTACTGGTGAGTACGTGCTCATGGGCGGCGCCTGGCTTTCCTTCAGGATCAGGGGACCGGGGGGGGGACAGGCAGAGAGTTAAATGCACGATGAGGCTTCAGGGCGCAGGGTTGGAGCCTCCCCCCCTGGGGGCGCTTGGGTTGCAGGAAGGATCCAGGACGCGGCCGCTTGGCCTGCCAGGGCAGGGGTTTGTGCAAATGGTAAAAACCTGGAAGCATTTGTGGAAGGGAATTTCCTTCCCACCCAGCCTCTGCCCACCTTAAAAAAAGGAGGGCATTCATCATCATCGTCGTCATCATCAACAACTACAACATCATCATCATCATCATGTACCAGTTCCCTGTGGTCTAGGGTTGTCAGGATGCTCCGTTCGTGTATGTAAAAAGTATATTGAAAGAGCAGCTGCCGTTGTCCACCCAACTCCAGCGTACGCACGCACGCCACATGTGGGGTGAGCCTTTGTCCTCACTGCCCTGGCGGTATTTTTGGCAAATAGATAAGGTGGCGGCACGCACAGACGCAGCGGCTCAGTGCTCTCCCTTTCGGTTTTTTGTGTGGCTGGTTTTTTTCCTAATTTGAGGGTTTTTTCCCCCACACCTGGGATAGCTTTCAATTTCATTGTACTATGTACAATGACAACAAAGCATTTATTCTGTTCTGTTATGTTATGTTCTGTTCTGTTCTGTTCTGATCTGATCTGTTCTATTCTATTCTATTCTATTCTATTCTATTCTATTCTATGTGGGTGATTCCAATTAGCCTGCATTAACAGAAGTATAATTTCCAAATCCTGTGCGGTGCTCATCCCCCCCCCCCCTCTATTCGGCACTGTTTTGCCTTCAACTTGAGTCTTGTGTCCCGTTCTGGACACCACACTTCGAGAAAGATGCTGACAAGTTGGAACAAGTTCAGAGGAGGCTGACAAGGAAGATCAGGGGACTGGAAACCAGGCCCTAGGAAGGAGGTCTGAAAGAACAGGGAGGTTTAGCCTAGAGGAAAGAAGACCGAGGGGAGATAGGATGGCCTATTTCAAATATTTTGAAGGGCTGCCATCCAGAGGAGGGGCAGGATCTGTTCTCGGTCATCCCAGCGTGCAGGATGTGCAACAGTCCACTCATATTAAAACAACCCACCCAGATTTTTGTCTGAATCTATCAGGAAAATCTTCTTAACTGTTAGAGCAGCATGGCGACGGAAGCCATGACCTCCAACGTTGGAGGCACCCAAGAGAAAATTGGATGCCCACTTGGCAGATATCCTTTGATTTGTATTCCTCTTTTTTTTAAAACTCCTCTTGTGACAAAGTGTTTTTGACCTGGCTTGGTACCCTTTGACAGGTTTGAGAAATTCCTGTGGTTCATTAGCTCCGAAAACTATCTCGTTATAGCTGGGAGAGACCAACAACAAAATGAGATCATCGTCAAGAGATACCTGAAGGCCGGTGAGCTAATGTCCTGAAAAATTGGTGGGACTGAAAAACCAGGGCGGGATTTCACCTCTTAATCACCCTGGGAGGCTGTTGGAAGAGGAATTCCATCCTATCATTCTTTAGTGTTTGCATCTGTCAGTGCACACAGTTAGGGCTCGGTGCGCCTGTGCAGAGTCACTCTGGAATCTTCTAAAACAGGCATGTCCAAACTTCAGCCCGCTAGGTGTTTTGGGCCACAACTCCCACAGTCCTTTGCCACTGGAAATACAGGCTTGGAATTCTGGGAGTTGTGGTCCAAAACATCAGGAGGGCCACAGTTTGGACATGCCTGTTCTAGAAGCTTCTAAGGATCGTTAGAGACTTCCCACACCCCCGCCCCTCCAATTGCGCATGTTCCTATGTTCTGGTGTGGCCTGTGGCCACTTCTCCATCCTTATTTTATTTTATTTTTATTTATTTATTTATTTATTTATTTATTTATTTATTTATTTATTTATTTATTTATTTACTGCCCGTCTTCCCAAAGGAACTCCAGGCGGTTAACAAAGAGGGTAAAACAGTCAATATAAAACCAGTGCATCAAGAGACACATACACACACACACTCAAAAAAAAAAAGAGAGAGATAATCAAAAGAATCATTGGCAAGACGGAATCTCTGATGGAAGAGGGAAGGAAAAAAAATGTTAAAGGTTGCCAAATGCCTCTCTAAAAAGCATGGTTTTGAGTGCTTTTTTAAAGGCGGGCAGGGACTGTGCAAGGCGCAGCTCACTCGGGAGATGGTTCCACAGCGAAAGATCAGCCACCGAGAAGGTGCACCTTGAGGGCTGCACTGGTGATTTGGCCTTTCTGACTGGTGTGGGTACATTTTTAGCTCTAAATATTTGGGTTTCATTAGCCCTGTCCAGATCCTGTCGCCTGACTTCCCTCTTGTCTTGCTCTGTCTTGGGCAGGTGACATTTATGTCCACGCGGACATCCATGGAGCAACCAGCTGCGTCATTAAGAACCCAACAGGTAAGGGTTTTTAGAAAGGAGACTTGAATGAAGTCTCTCCTTTGCAAATTGGTTTGCTGTGGGTGATTCCCCGATGGCAGACTCATTCATTGGGTGCTGCTCTCCTTTTTGATGGCTGCAGGGGAGCCGGTCCCGCCTCGGACTCTGACGGAGGCTGGCACCATGGCCCTGTGCTACAGCGCCGCCTGGGACGCTCGGATCATCACCAGCGCCTGGTGGGTCCATCATCATCAGGTAAGGAGGCCCTCGTCGCTCACCGCGGGACCGGGGATGGGAGCCGTGGCTCGTTCGCCTTTGGCGGTGCTTTCCTACGGCTCTGGTCTGGGATGTTTGGCTCGCCAACGATGGTCGGAAGAGGGAACGGGCGCCTGGCAGGCGTTTCACATGGTGGCGGAAGCACGGCCAAAGAAAGCCTTGGAACATCGACCTTGCTGTAAACAGAAGTTGGCCACGGGGGGGGGGGGGCCCATGATGAGGTGAAAACCTGCTCCCCCCAACATTTTGAACCCATTGGGGGGAGGGGATGAAAAAAAACACACCCTTAAAATGGGGAAAATACCAAATCCTGTCCCCTCAAGTTTCTGGAAAATTGACATTTCTCTTGCAAAATACAGTGACCCCCCCACCTATTCCGCGGTTTAGGGACCTGAGCCAAGCCACGATAATTAAAAATCCATGACATGCGGATGCAGGTCAGGTCATGCCTGGGGGGGGGGTCTAGCTGGGGGCTCTTGTACTTACCCCCAGCCTGGTGCTGCCCCGAATGGGCCTGCGAGGGCCTTCCCGGGCCTCCCTGCAAACCGGAAGTGACTTCCGGGTCACCAAAAATCATTTCTGAGGCCTCCGAGGTACTTTTCCCTCTTACCTAGGGGGACTTTTTTTCATATACTGTGGTCCCACAATATAGTGGGACCACAGTATATGAAGCGCAAAAGGGCAGGGGACCACTGTATGACCTCTTGGGGGTCCCCCCCTTTTTTTTCTTGATCAGTTTCCTTCCGTGCTGCCCTCTTGCCTTCCATTTCAGGGGGACCACTTCCTTTATTGAGGCACGGGTGCTGGGGTGGGGGGGAGGAACCCATGTCTCCGGAGACATCCCTCCCAGTAGATCCAAAGCCCAAGGTCTCCCCTGCCAGGAGGACTGGGAGGCTTTCCCAGCTTTCCTGGGACGTGGCTGGCCCTTGTGTCTGCGGAGCACCCGGCAACCCTGAGGCAGAGAGAGAGAGAGCAGCACGCCATTTGCAAAGGACGAGGCAGCGGGGCATCCCTTCCCCTCCTCTCTGTGCCTGCCCGCCAGCCTTCGGCGCCTCCTCTCCCCTTGCGTCTTGGGTCCCTGTTCCAGGAGGTTCTTTCAGGGCAAAAGTAGGCAGCCAGTGTGGCGGGAAATTAGCCAGGCTTTTTGGAAGAGCGGCCAAGGGCTTTCCAAGGGTCACGACAGACCAGCTCTTAGCTAGGGAGAAACCAGCCCATCCAGAAAGACTCACGGAGCCGCTAGCAGCCGACCTCTCTCCCTTTCGTACGAGTAGATACAGGAAGCTGGACTAGACGGGCCTTTGGCCTGATCCAGCAAGGCTCTTCTTATGTTCTTATGTTCTTATGAGTGTTTGCTGCCGTGGCTGCCAGCACATCTCGGTTTCATTGACGTCTTTGTGCAAACTTTGTGCAGGTGTCGAAAACGGCTCCCACCGGAGAATACCTGACCACCGGAAGCTTCATGGTGCGAGGTAAGACCCCACTGGCCGCCGTTCACTCTGGGCTGGGCAGAGGCTGCTTCCGTGGGAAGCGGGGGGGGGGCAGAGAGGATTCCAGATCTTGCCTTTGGACGCCTTCTCCCAAATGCCCCGGAGATGCCGAGATTTCGTTGTCCGGGATAAACGTTGTGCTTGAGCCTCCCAAGCTGTCGACTTGATTGCCTTGGCCTTGGCCTTGATTGCTGTTCTTTTTACCTTTTTTTCCGCCCCAGGGAAAAAGAATTTTCTGCCCCCTTCCTACCTGATGATGGGGTTCAGCTTCTTATTTAAGGTACTGCGCCTTGAATTCATTGCTTCTGTTTTGAGGGTGCAAAGTGGTTGGGGCAAGTGGGTTGGCTTGACCTCTCTGTCCACCCGGCCCCTTTTGTGCACGACTGCGTCCGCTTCCTGGAAAGAAGAGCAAAGAAATTGACAGAGAGAAATCACAGCTGCTTTGTTGCACGGTTAGGGGTGAGAACAGACCAAAGAAAATATTTTTTTCACCCAGCGTTTTGTTAGTCTGTGGAACTCCCTGCCACAGGATGTGGTGATGGCATCTGGCCTGGATGCCTTCAAAAGGGGATTGGACAGATTCCTGGAAGAAAAGTCCATCCCAGGTTACAAACCATGATGGAGATGTATCATCTCCAGGCTTAAAACCAGGGTCCTTCAAGGGCCAGAGGCAGGGGAGTGGTATCAGGAGAAAGATATCTAGTCTTGTGCACTCTCAGACGCATCTGGTGGGGCCACTGTGAGATACAGGAAGCTGGACTAGATGGGCTTTTGGCCTGATCCAGCAGAGCTCTTCTTAGGTTCTTATGGGTGTCCCCATGCATGGGTAACAGCTGTCCAGAGTGGCCAGATGGTATAAATATAAACAACAACAATGGACAGGTCAAAGCTGGTACATTTTTAGATGCCAGTGCCCAGTATCCCCCTCTTATCTGGGTTTCGAGAATTGTAGTCCGGAAAGAGTGCTTTCTGCGCTCTGGAAAAGTCGGAAGCTGCTCAGGAGGAGCTGTGGCCCCTGACGTCCAGAGTTGCCTTGAACACACCCCGCACCGTTCGTTTTCATGTTCTCCGCAGAGTGGCAAAATAACAAAGATTTTGCTGTGTGGGCAGAGAGGGATGGCGGTACATTCCCTGCGTGTACTTAAGTCATTTCCGGTTGTTTCTGAAACTCTAAATTGAAAGCGCAAATTCTCAGGTGGCCAGGGAAAGCTTGTGGAGCAGGCAGTGCTGTCTTGCTCCATAAGGGGTTGAGGTCTCTGGCTGTAGAGGCAGAGAGGTTGTGAGTTCAATTCCCCCGCTGAGTCTCCTTGGCAGCGGTCGGACTGGATGATCCCTGGAGGGCCCCTTCCAGTTCGGCGGTTCCGAGATCATCGCGGCTCATGATCTATCGGCGTTTCTCGAGGTCCCGGCCAGCAGAGTCCCGGCCTTGACCTCAAGGGGCCTCTCCTTGGTCCTGCCTCCAGGTAGACGAATCCTGTGTGTGGAGACACAAGGGGGAGCGCAAGGTCAAACTGCAGGAGGAGGACATGGAGACGGTGACCAGCAGCACCAGTGAGCTGGCGGCTGAAGAAACGGAGCCCTTAGGTAGGCCTGCGGGGTGAGGGGTGGGGTGGCTCGACCCCTGGGGAGCGCGTTACGGGCCGGCTTCACTTTTATTTTATTTTTATTTATTGGCTGTCTATGCTGACCATCTAGAGAAAAGCTCTCATGTCAGGATCCTCCAGCGTTTGCGGCAGGACAGGGGTCGTGGGTCCCACAGTCTTCCATCAGTGAAAATAGTACCTGTGAAAGGGATCTGGGAGTCTTGGTGGACCACAGATTGAACATGAGCCAGCAGTGTGATGCGGCAGCCAGGAAAGCCAATGCGATTCTTGGTTGTACCAACAGAAGCATAGTGTCTAGATCAAGGGAGGTGATAGTGCCACTCTATTCTGCTCTGGTCAGACCCCACCTGGAGTCCTGTGTCCAGTTCTGTGTGCCTCAATTTATAAAGGATGTTGACAACCTGGAGCGGATGCAGAGGAGGGCAACCAGGATGGTTGAAGGTCTGGAGGAAATGTCTTATGAGGAACGGCTTAGGGAACTGGGAATGTTTAGCCTTTCAAAAAGAAGGCTGAGGGGGGATATGATAGCTATGTTTAAATATTTGAAAGGATGTCACATTGAAGAAGGGACTGGTTTGTTTTCCGTGGCTTCAGAGACTAGGACACAGGGCAACGGTCTCAAACTACAGGAAAAGAGATTCCATTTGAACATTAGGAAGAAATTTACTATGGTTAGAGCTGTTCAGCAGTGGAAGATGCTGCCACGGGGTTCCTGCATGGCAGGGGGTTGGACTGGATGGCCCTTGAGGTTTCTTCCAACTCTGTTATTCTGTGATTCCCCACCCCCCCGGAAACCTGCTAGGGGTGGGGCCCATGCCTTCCTCCTCCTCTAAGGTCTCAGGCCCTTCAAGGCTGGCCCAGCCAGGAAAGTGTTGCTTGCATTTGCTTCGTCAATGGATTTTAATTACCATTTTAAACATAATATTTGTTTTATTCTTTTTAAAATCAGAATCAGAATACTTTTATTGGCCAAGTGTCGTTGGACACACCCAGAATTTGTTTGGGTAAAATATGCTCTCCATCTATAAAGGGAAATATAAGAACCATATAGTCAACAATAAAAATGTTTGTATACGTCCTGTTCCTAACGTTTAAAGAGCGTCCTTTTAATGACCTGAGCCGCCTTGGGTCCTTTGAAGGAGGGAGGCAGGGTAAAATTATTTTAAAGAAGTGTAAATGACAGAAATGCCTCTCGCTGCGGGATTACGGGAGAGTGGGCTTCGGTGTCTTAACCCACGCGTTCTGAGGAGGGGACGGTGCGTCTCTTGCCTCTCCTTTCCCCCCAAGATGCTCCAGAGGGAGAGGAAAGCAGCAGTGAGGATGAGGAGAAAGGAGAAAACCCCAAGAAGGAAGAGGAGGAGGAGGAGGAGGAGGAGGAGGCTGCGGAGGAGAAGGATCAGCCGGAAGGCGAGGGGAACGGGTTTATTGATGATGGCCGGGCAGGATCATCCGACGAGCAGGATGCGGACATGGAAGAGGAAGAGGAAGGGGAAGGACAAGCGAGAGACGCCTCGGAGGAAATCCATTTCCCAGACACGACCATTGACCTCTCCCACCTCCAGCCCCAAAGGTAAAGACGACTGACGGCGACACACACTGGGAGCGTCAGGCGCCTTCTTTCTAAGAGGGAGAGATGCAGGCGCTTGGGCTGCCTTTGGAAAGGGACCTTGCTTCCCTGTCTTCGTGCACAGCACTCCAACCTGGCTCTCTGGGACTCGCCACCCATCTGGACGGCTTTGCTCCTTGTTAAAACAGAGCGGGCCCGAGGGGGCCAGTTCCTGGCGGTGTGTGAGAGTTGCACGGCACCGAGGCAGCCCTCTCAGGGTAGATGAGGGGGGTGGAGCATCGTGTAGAGCAGTGGTTCTCAACCTGGGGGTCCTCAGATGTTCCTGGACTGCAACTCCCAGAAATCCCTTCCGGCACAGTGAATGGTGGAAGCTTCTGGGAGTTGCGGTCCAGGAACATCTGAGGACCCCCAGGTTGAGAACCACTGGTGTAGACCGTCAGCGTGGAGGATCTGGGGCAGCTCCACTGCATGCGGGGCATCCAGAAGCATCGGCTACCCTGGTTCCCGTTGGCCTCGGGGTCAGCAGCCGCCACATCCAGAGGCAGAAAGAGCAGTTCAGGAAGTGAGTTGTCCTTGCCCACCTAGAAACCAGAGGTCAGCTCTTAGACTAATGGGCTTCCATTAGTCTAAGAGCTATTGCAAATTATTGATTTGATTCCTTTGGGCACCAACATAGAATCCTAGACTTGGAAGAGGCCCCTAAGGTCATTGAGTCCAGCTCTCCTCCTCAAGGCAGGAATTGAAATTAGAGCAGATCTTGACAGAGGATGGTCCGGATTGCTTTCCAAATGCCTCCACCACCTCCCCAAAAGCAAAAGCAAAGAGTTCTGCTTATATAATGCTCCGTACCACCTCAAGTACAGTGGTACCTCAACTTACGAATTTAATCGGTTCCAAATGCATGCTCTTAAGTCGAACTACTCTTCAGTCGGGGTACCTATTTAAAAATTGAAAAAAATAAGTTAAACAATCAAAAAAATTTAAAATATATTTGTAAGTTGAGCAGACCATATCTAAAATTTGTAACGCAGCAGTTAAAACGCCAACAGTTTTCCACTCTTAAGTCGAATTGACCTTAAGTCGAGCAGCTCTTAAGTTGGGGTACCACTGTAGTCTCTGGGCAGTTTTACAGTTTAATTACAATAATGCAGGCTACACATTGCCCCCCCTCCCCCAGCAAGCTGGGTACTCATTTTACCGACCTTGGAAGGATGGAAGGCTGAGTGAACCTGGAGCCTGCTACCTGGGATTGAACCCTGAGCCGTGAGCACTGTTTTAGCCTGCATGACAGGCATTTAACCACTGCGCCATGGGGATCCCTTGATTTTGGGGATCTGCTGCTCTAACAGTCGGGAAGTTTTTTTCCCCCTGATATTCAAGCGGAACGTGGCTTCTTGTAGCTTGGTCTCCTTGTTGTGGGTCCTGCATTCCTGGGTGGGTTGAGAACAGCTCTTGCCCCTCCTCTGTAAGGTGAGCCTTTGTCTCCTCCTGTCTCCCTTCAGACTTTTTTTCCCAGGAGTGAAATGGCCAATTTCTTTCAGTCTTTCCTCTTAAACAGTGGACCCTCATATAACAAACGGTTTGTATAACATAAAAACTGTACAACATAAAAAATTCCGCAGATAGGGGAAATTTGCTTAACAGAATCGTCTATGGGGCAAATCCGTACAACATAAAAATATTTGCGATTAGGGATTACTCTGTTTTCAATGCATTCCTAGGGGAAATTTATATAAAGGAAAATTTGCTCAACATAATTTCATTTGGAACGAATGAATTCCTTTATACAAGATGCCACTGTATTGGTTTCCAACCCCCCTGATCATCCTTGTCACCTTTCTCTGAACTGGTTCCAATTTGACGGCATCTTTTTAAAAAGTGGGGTGTCCAGAACAGGACATAAGGCTCCAGATGAGACCTCACCAGGGCCAACTGGAGGGGGAACTTTTCTACCTTACAGGATTTGGAGGCTAGGCTTGTATTAATGCTGCCTAAAAGAGCCTTGTAAGGCTTTCCTCACACGCCTGGCCACCCAAATGCATCTTGTCTTCCCAGCCTTCTGGGGTCAGGGGTGGTGGTGGGGCTCCCTTCCTCTTGTTCTGTTCTGGAGGCAAATGGCACCTTTATTCCGTTACAGGCCCCTTCCAAAACCTGCTCCAAAAGAAGCGAACGCGAGCCTGGTAAGCAGTTTATTTTATTTATTTATTATTGATTTGATTTGATTTGATTTGATTTGATTTGATTTGATTTATATATATATTTATTTATTTGTTGCATTTCTATACCACCCATCTTCCAGAAGGAACTCTGGGCGGTTTACAGAGGAGAATAAAACAACAATGTATAGCAAATGAAGGAAAAGGGAGAGAGAGAAAAACCCCGAATAGGATAAAGAGGGGGAAACCCTCCACAAGAGGCGGCACAGGCAAAATAATAATAATAATAATAATAATAATAATAATAATAATAATAATAA
>JAHTLZ010000322.1:0-10312 GCA_023846285.1 Phrynocephalus versicolor | reverse complement strand
ATAATAATAATAATAATAATAATAATAATAATAATAATAATAATAATTTGTCATATGCCTCCTTTAAAAGGAAGGTTTTCAGAGCCTTTTTGAAGGCGGGCAGGGACCGCAACCATCTAGCAAAAAAGCTACTCTGGGCGGTTTACATACAGAAGCAAAATACATAAAAAAAGATTAAGCAACTTAAAATAGTAAATAAAGAACTAAGCCTTCCAACCGACATGAGGTAAATAATCATAACCATAATAATAAAAGGAACAAATAAGCAAATAAGCACAAATGCGATAATAAATCAAAGCCATTTAACAATTCAAAGTAAGAACAGATGGAAAAAATAAACAAATAGTTAGAAAATTATCATAAGGCAGAGAGAAATAATAGCATCCTATTTGTATAAGGAGGTTGGAACCGAACAATCAGGGGAAGCCAACCTATAAAGCCAGGTTTTCAGTAATTTCTTGAAGGCTTGGGTGAATCTCTTGCGGGACCTGGTTCTACAAGAGGGGTGCAACCACCGAGAAGGCTCGTTTCCTTGTTGATACTTTCTGGGCGTCCCTTGGGGTCGGTACCTACAGATAGCCCGCCTGGCTCGAACGAGTGATCCTGGCAGTTCTTTTTGGAAGGAGCCGTTCTGTCAGATATTGAGGTCCCAAACCGTTTAGGGCAGGGATGGCGAACCTTTTAGAGACCGAGTACCCAAACTGCGATTCAGAATCTACTGATTTTTTGCAAAGTGCCGATACAGCCATTGAACCTGAATCCAGGTGGCTGTGAAGGGGCGACGTCGGGTGCCCACAGAAAGGGCTCCGAGGGCCACCTTTGGCACCCGTGCCATCGGTTTGCCAACACTGGTTTAGGGCTTTGTTATGTTAATACCAAAACCTTGAAGTCAATGGCAGTTGCGTTTGTTGAGGCTGGCGGGGGATTGACGTGCCCTCTGGGGTCTCGGAAGGTCCTGCTGATTCTGCCCTCCTCTCTTCCCCTTCTGCAGAAGGACGGCAGCAGGGCCCACGGCCACAAGCACCTCTCAGCCAAGGAGAAGAGGTGAGGAGGGCGGGCGGGTGGCCGGGCGGGCAAGAGGCACGGCATGGCTGGGAGAATCCTGCTCCTCAGACGAAGGGGTCAGCCGGGAGGAGGTGCTTCATGGCTGCTTGCGAAGGGGGTGGTGGTGGCGGTGGTGGCGGCAGCGGCGGGGGGGGTCTCACTGGGGCTGTCCTGGTGCCCTGGTCTTTTGCCAGCCCGGGGGGGGGGCTTGTTGAGGGACAAAGCACACTCCCGTGGGGCACTGCCAGGGCTGGGCGTGGGTGTTCGCTTGTGTCCATCTGGGGTAGGCCCCCGTTTGCCGAGGGTGGCATCAACCAGCCGGCTGGGGCCCTTGGTAAGCAGGCCAACGGTTGGCTTTTCCACAGGGCCATGAAGAAGAAGCACCAGCAGCCGAATGACCCGGAGGATTCCGAGCAACCCAAGGAGGAGGACGAGCGAGACAGGGCGCCTCCCCCGCCGCCTGCTCCCGGCACAAACAAGAGCGCCGCCCCCCAGCCCTTGGTCAAGCGAGGGCAGAAGGTGGGCAGGGCGGGGTATGGGACCAGCAGGGGCCTTAAGGCATCTGGCCTGGATGCCTTCAAAGGGGGATTGGACAGATTCCTGGAGGAGAAGTCCATCACAGGTTACAAACCATGAGGGAGATGTGTCATTTCCAGGCTAAAAACCAGGGTACTTCAAGGGCCAGATGCAGGGGAGTGGTATCAGGATACAGATATCTAGTCTCATACGCTCCCAGAGGCACCTGGTGGCGCCACTTGTGAAATACAGGAAGCTGGACTAGATGGGCCTTTGGCCTGATCCAGCAGGGCTCTTCTTAAGTTCTTATGTTCTTAACCCCAGGTCATGAGCACAGTTTTAGCTGCAGGACAGGCATTTAACCACTGCACCACGAAGGCAGACAGCAGGTGTTTGTCTTGGTTATGGTTTTGGGAAAGCCTTTGCCCCAAACCTGCTGGCAAATGGTGACCTTTTTCCCGGTGCCTCCAGCGTTGCCTTTCGGGCCGCCTGGTTTGGGCGGTGGGGGTTGCCCCCCCTTTCAGCTGCACCCTTTTCACTCTTTTCGTTTCCGATCCCGCAGAGGAAGCTGAAGAAGATCAAGGAGAAGTACAAGGACCAGGACGAGGAGGATCGCGAGCTGATCATGAAGCTGCTGGGCGTAAGGACATGCTTGCAAGGCCAGGCTTCCCTTGCCCTTCCCCCCCTGGGTGTCTTCGGACGCTGCCCTCCGGCGCGTGTGTTCTCACCATCCCCCCCTACCTTCCTCTGCCCCTCCCAGTCTGCAGGCTCCGGCAAGGAGGAGAAGCCCAAGAAATCCCGGAAGGGGAAGGGGAGCCAAGAGGCTGCCAAGAAGGCGCCCCCGAAGCCCCGCGGAGGGGCCCAGCGGCTCGGGATGGGCGTCCGGATCGAAGAAATGACCCAGGAGTTGCAGGGCGTCGCGTTGGAAGAGGTCCCGGAGGAGAAGGTAAAGGCCATTGAGGGGGCGCGGTTCTGAAGCCTTGGGTCAGTCGTTGTGGCCCCGTCTCTGCACCTCCCTCCTCTCGGCCTACCCCCCTCCCGCCCCGGTCGCTTAGGAAAGTGGGGGGGGGGGTCTTGGCCTTCAGAGGGCCCCGCCCCACAAAGCAATGCCGGGCTACTGCTATGAGGCTCTCTCCCCCCAAGGCAGCCTGAGGGGGAGGAAGAGCCTGCCTGGCCTTTGGTCCTGGGGAAGCCAGAAGCCCCTTGTGCTCGATCAGTCCCTCCCGGTCAGAGAGGCATAAGAACATAAGAAGAGCCCTGCGGGATCAGGCCAAAGGCCCATCTAGTCCAGCTTCCTGTATCTCACAGCGGCCCCGCCAGATGCGTTTGGGAGCGCACGAGACTAGATCTCTGTCTCCTGATACCACTCCCCTGCCTCTGGCCCTTGAAGGACCCCGGTTTTAAGCCTGGAGATTACACATCTCCATCATGGTTTGTAACCTGGGATGGACTTTTCCTCCAGGAATCTGTCCAATCCCCTTTTGAAGGCATCCAAGCCAGATGCCATCACCACATCGCAGGGTGATCTCTCTCTCTCTCTCTCTCTCTCTCTTGGTTGAAGGCTCAGAGTTCCCTTTGATTTTTTGCAGGACGATCCGGACCAGGATCAGCAGATGATGGAGGTAAGTCCGGCCTTCCTGATTTCTAGGAGAAAGCCAGCGATAGAAATTCGTGATTCCTCCTGTCTCTTGGCCGACAGCTCTCCTTGGGGGTCGGCGCCTTGTCCCTTCGGGGGCATCCCTGGCAGCGACGTCACACTGAAGGACAGACCACGGAAGCTGCACCAGAGCTTCTTTCTGTTGGGCACGGAGGGAGCCGAAGGTGGAATGGAGGGGGGGGTCAAGGGAAGGCTGTCCTCCTTGGCCCTGATGGGTGATCATGTGCCGGAGGAGGAGGAGAGGGGCTCCGTGGGGAGTGGGGGGCCAGCCCACAGAAGGGGAAGGGTCTGGGTGGCAACACACCGGCAGAGCAGAGGCAGGAAATCAGTCGGGTTGATGGGCCTTGCCAAGACGACGAAGGCCCTACTGGGGAGCAAAGCAGGATAGCTCAGTGGTTTGAGGCATCAGGTTACGGGGTTAAAGGTTGCGAGTTCGATTCCCCCCACCACCCCCACCACCACGGAGCCTTCTTGAGAGGGGCTGGACTCGAATGATCCACAGGGTCCCTTCAATCTCTGCAGTGCTAAGATGGTGATGATGATGATGATGATAGAGCAGTGTTGGCGAACCTATGGCACGGGTGCCAAAGGGGGCCCTCGGAGCCCTTTCTATGGGCACCTGGCATGGCCCCTTCATAGCCACCAGGATCCAGGTTAAATTACTGTATTGGCACTTTGCAAAAAAAAAAAAATAAAATAGTGGGTTTTGAATTGCAGTTTGGGCACTTGGTCTCTAAAAGGTTCTCCACTGTGATAGACTATGTATGAGAGAGCATTCCCCCCCCCCACACACACACCAGTAGCCCTTTGTCATCTAAACGGCCACATCTTCAGGAAAGGCAAGCGGGGGGGGGGCGCTCTCTCATTCGCTGCCTGCTGCCGCCCATCGAGGCTGTTTTCTGCTGCCTCCAGATCTCAACCCTCGGCCCCTCCTGGTGCTTTTTGCCTCTGGAGCCTCCGGCACACACAGGGAGGGGCTGCTAGAACACGGAGTTGTTGTCTCTGTGCCTTGTTTGCCCAAAAACACCATAATTAAGGGAAAGGGGCTTTGGGTTCCACCAAGGAGGGCTTGGGGCTGGAGCACCTGGCCCAGGCTCTCTGGAGATGCTCCTCCTCCATGCCCCGTAAGTGCCAAGAGCCCACAGAAGGGAAGGCAGAGTAGCCTAGTGGTGGTGGTGGTGGTGGTGGTTGGGAGGTGCCGCCTGCTCCCCAGGCCTGCTTCCATGCCAGCCTGCCTTAGAACATAAGAACCTAAGAAGAGCCCTGCTGGATCAGACCAAAGGCCCGTCTAGTCCAGCTTCCTGTATCTCACAGTGGCCCCACCAGATGCATTTGGGAGCACAGGAGACTAGATATTTGTCTCCTGATCCCACTCCCCTGCATCTGGCCCTTGAAGTACCCCGGTTTTAAGCCTGGAGATGACACATCTCCATCATGGTTTGTAGCCTCTGATGGACTTTTCCTCCAGGAATCTGTCCAATCCCCTTTTGAAGGCATCCAGGCCAGATGCCATCACCACCTCCTGTGTCAGGGAGTTCCACAGACTAACAACGCCCTGGGTGAAAAAATATTTTCTTTTGTCTGTTCTCACTCTCTCGGCCCTTAATTTGAGTGGATGTCCCCTAGTTCTGGTATTTTGTGAGAGGGAGAAGAGCTTCCCTCTATCCACTTGAGTCATGCCCTGCATTATTTTGTACGTCTCAATCATATCCTCAATCCTATCCCCCCTCAGGAAGGAGAGACGCTCTTGGATTCCCTGACGGGGCAGCCCCACCCGGAAGACCTCCTCCTGTTCGCCGTTCCAACCTGCGCTCCGTACACCACCATGACCAACTACAAGTGAGTAAGCGGCCGCGGCGGCAGGCAGCCAGGGCCCGGAGCTCCTTGCCTGTCGACTGAGCACGGCTTGTTCTTGTTTTGTTTTTCAAGGTACAAAGTTAAGTTGACGCCTGGCACGCAGAAGAAGGGAAAAGGTATTTGCACGCTCCCTGTTCTCTTGTCTTTCCAGGTGATTTGTCCTCTTAGGCACCAATCACTTTTAAAAATACAAAACTCCTCCTAGAGAGCTGCGTTACAGGGTAGTGATGGGCACAAACCATGCTACCTGCCTTCACCTCCTTGGTTGATCTTTCGGTCTCGGCAACAGCTCAGGCTTCTCTGCTCAACCGTCATGGTTGATCTCCCACTCCAAGGAAAGGGCAGGGCAGAGAAGTCTGTGACCGGGAGATTAGCCCAGGAGGTGGGGAAAAACAATCAAGCTAGTCCTGGTGGTGGTGGTGGTGCGTTGGAGCTGTAGCATCTGTGCTGCTGCTGCTGCTGTTACAACAAGGATGAACCTACAAATCAGGCTTGTGCCCATCTGTGTTGTGGAGCAAAGCTGTGTATTTGAAAGTAGCACAACTGCTAAGATTCTGCCTACCCTCCCCCCCCCAGTATGGCCACCCCTTTGTCCTGTTTACCTCCTGCCAAGCCTCTCACCCAAACTGTGCCTTCTTTTGTATTTCCTCATGAGTAAATATTTATTTATTTATTTATTTAATCAATCAATCAATCAATCAATCAATCAATCAATCAACCCATCTCTGACCTTACTGTGTCACAGTTAGCAATTAAAAATATCATCATGAAGCAGGGTGGCTTGGAGTTCAGGCAGTGGGAATCTCCTTTAGGTGACCAGGGAGACAAATTAGGAATTGGGGTGCTCCCCCCTCCCCAGATTGTTGCTGTATCTAAGGTTCTAATGTTGTGGCAGCCGGGGTGGTGGTGGTATTAAAAAGCACACAGCAAAGTGTGACGCATGTATACTGCCCCATAGCGCTTAAAGCACTCTCTGGGTAGTTTGCAGTTTAGTTACGGAGGCTACCCATTCCCCCCGCCACCATGCATCAAGCCGGGTGCTCAATTTACTGACCCCGAAAGGGATGGAAGGCCGAGTGAACCTTGAGCCAGCTCCCTGGCAGCAAACCCTGGTCGTGAGCGGAGCCTTGGCTGCAATACTGCCATTTAACCTCTGCGTTGGAAGGCTCTTCATAAAAAACCCGACTGATGGGCAGCTGTTGTGGACTTTATTTGCTCTGAGTGGGTAAACCGCACCCTCTTCTCCTTCTGTTGGTACAGTGGTCCCCCACCCTTTTGCGGTTCATATACTGCGGTCCCGGTATATCACGGGTCCGCAGTATATGAAATAAAGTCCCCTTGGGGTAAGGAGGAAAGACCTTCCCGGGCCCATCGGAGGCCCCAAAAGTGCTTCCCTGCAAACCGGAAGGGACTCCCAGTAAACCAGAAGTGACCTCCAGATCACTAGAAAGCACTTTTGGGGTCTCTGGGGGACTGGAAAACCCCTTGCAGGCCCATTTGGGGCAGCGCCACGTCTGGGGTAAGTACAAGAGCCCCCAGAGAGCCCGCCCAGTCCTGACCTGACCCAGCATCTGCATATTGAGGATTTTCAATTATTGTGGGTCGGGTCGGGTCCCTAACCCCTGCGATAGGTGGGGGTTTACTGTACTAAGGATGCCTTCTGTAAATGAAGCGCTCGCTGCGCCTTGTGTCTTTTGAACAGCGGCCAAGACGGCCTTGCATAGCTTCATGCAGTCCAAGGAGGCGAGCCCTCGAGAGAAGGACCTCTTCCGGAGCGTGAAGGTCAGTCAGTGCTGCCTTCGGTCCGCCTGGGGCAGGGCTCTCTTCGCCCTTGCAGGAGAGGAGGTGGACTCTCCCACGTCGGAGCAAGGCCTCTGGGCTGAGAAGGCAGCGGAGGAGTTGTTTGCTGCGTCCCTCCTTGGGAAGAGGAGGATGGGGAACCTCAACTTGAGAGATAACCACCTTCTTTTTTATGGAGGGAAAATGCAGGCTGAAAAGTAGAGGATAACGAAGCATCCGAGTAGCTTAATTAAATGGAAATGGGTAACAAGAGTGGACAGCAGTTCCAGCTTGTACAAGGATCCCCTAGGGAAGGGGGGGTTGGACCTTTGCCACTCCAGATGTTTATCTCAGGGGGAAACCCTTCCCACCCCGTGAAATAAAATGCAAAACCGGTGCGCAGCCGCCCAGCACGCGCTTCTCGCCTCCCATGGGGGGGGGGAGAGAGACAGCCTATGGGGAATTTCTTCCCTCCTCCTCCTCCCCAGTTCCTGAGTTGTCTCCCTCTCAGAAAAGAGGAGGCGAGGGCCATGCTGCTCCAGAGGAGGGTGGTGGAGTCTGGAGGTTTTTAAGCAGAGGCTGGATGGCCACCTGTCGGGAGTCCTGTGATGGGGGTTCCTGCATGGCAGGGGTTTGGACTGGATGGCCCTTGTGAGGTCTCTTCCAACTCTGTGATTCTATGATGGAGGTGCCTCCTCCTTTCCTTGCTCGCTCGCCAGCCTTCTTGAGGCGACCAACCTGGCCGCCACGTCCCTCCTGCTGGATCCGCCTCTCCTCCCTCACCCACACCCTCTCCTTCTCCCTTCCAAATGAGAAGAGGAAAAGCCCAGCCACCAGTGAGGTAACCACAGCCAGGCTCCGCTTCCACGGCACGATGGTCCGGCCCCTCCTCACTCCCACCGCCATTCCAGGCGACCCAGACAAGGAGGAGGAGAAGGAGGCGAGGAGGCAGCGGCAGGAGCAGCACGGGGCAGTCGCTGGCGAGGCTGCTGGTGGGGGGAGTAGAGGGCGGCGGCTGACTCCGGAGCAGGAGCGGCTCCTCCCTCACAAGCGAGTGGGTGGCCTGCCTCCCTCCTTCCGTCCCCACGGCCGCTATCACGGCGACCTCCACGAAAGGCTCGTTCGACCCCCCCCAAAGGGGTCACGACCCCCAGGTTGAGAACTGATGTACTAATGGATGTTTCTTTCATACAGGATACGGATCTGTCCAGAAATATCCCAGGGAAGGTGAAGGTGTCTGCCCCAAATCTCCTCAACGTGAAAAAGAAGTGATGATCGCTGCTGACCTGCACTTTCGGACTTTCTTCTGGCTATCATGAGTGACTGGCCCTCATCGGAGCTCCTCCTAGTTTTGTGAATAAAGTGCGGTCGTTGCTCCTTCATTCGCAGAAGATGGAGTCGCGCCATCTTTCAAGTGAGCTTGAGAGCCGACTGGTATTTGGAAGCGGTTTATGCTCCCACGCTGAAGTGGCCCAAGGCTGATCAAAGATCAATGTGTAAATTGCCGCGTGATCATTAGCAGTGCCTCGCCAAGCACTTCTGACCTCTCTGGTTTAAGAAACCACAAATCAAAAATCCTTTTCATTCTAAAAAAAAAAAAAAGTAAGATTGCCAAGAAATGTGTGCATGTGCTCTAACAATTTTTCTAGCTGGGAGCTCAGCGTAGGAATGTGAGTGGAAATCACGGTCCTGGACTAAGAAACTTGCGTTTAATTCCAATTTTTCTTTCCTGGCACATCCGTTTGTGCTGGTTGGCGGTTCTGAATGGTGCAGGGAAAAACCAGGTACACCTCGGTAGGCTGGCCCCAATGGGGTTTTGAAAAGGATCAGGCATTTATTATCTTTGCAGCAGATCTGGCCAGTGGTCCTAATGCTGTCTCAGGGGAGACCTACATATTTCAGTGGCATCCTTTTCTGACAATCCTATACAATGGTACCTCGACTTAGGAATTTAATCTGTTCCGAATGCATGCTCTTAGTCAAACTACTCTTAAGTCGGGGTACCTATCTAAAAAAAAATTGAAAACATAAGTTAAAAAATTAAAAAAATGGAAAAAAATATTTGTACGTCAAGCAGACCATATCTAAAATTTGTAAGGTGGCAGTTAAAATGCCAACAGTTTTCCGCTCTTAAGTTGAGCTGCTCTTAAGTTGGGGTACCACTGTATGTTGGTGTTCTCAGTCATCCAGGTGAATTTATCTGGAAGTTGAGTCATGGCTACTGGACTTCTTTTTGAGAGATAGAAACGTTTCGCTGTTCATCCAAACAGCTTCATCGGTCTGAGTATAGCTAGTGCAAGAGACCCTTCTTATAGTCAGCTTGACCTCTTGTCCCCTGGTCTGATTGGCTCATAAGATGAGCAAAGCCTTAATAGGCTCGTTAGGGAGACATTAGTGTCCATGGCCTTAAGGTAAACAATGGCCTAAGGTGCTGAAACCCATCAAGAATGGATCGTTAGCTGTGACCTGGTGGTGAAGGCTCCTTGATTTGCCTGGGTACTGTGGAAAGTACAGCCTGATAAGTAGCAGATAGACTATGCCGGAGCCCACCACCTCTGTTGAGGGAGGGATTTTCAATGCTCACATGAATGGCTTCCCTTACTCTTCTCTCAAACCACCTCTCTTCTCTGTCTAATATGTGTACATCCTCATCTTTGAAAGGTCCTCTCTGGCAGGCCTTTGTCATGTGCTCATTTGGCGCCACTGAGCCCAGGTCACCTTTATTAGCAGGAGTTGTGCCGGGTTTGAAAAAGGAGGGAGTTTCAGCAGCGGTTAGGGGCCTCCTTCAAGTTGCTTTAGGTTTCCAGTAGATTTAAGGTTTTGCATCTCCTCTGGGAATCAACATTAGCTGGGGAGGCCCCTTTTATTACGTACTGGCTGTGCGAATTGAAGCCAAAGGGGGAAAGCAAGAAATCCCGCGTGGGAGACCATTTTCCCACCCAAGGCTGACCAGGGCTCGGTAGCTTTGAGACAGGAAGGTTTTTCTGCCACAAAGCAGAATGAGACAAGTGGCAAGAGCCTGCACGTCTCTGTTAAGTTTGTGTGTATGTGTGTGTGTGTGTGTACACCCTTCTCCTACATTATTGCATCCAGCAGCCGTCCCTGGAATGTGCTGTCAGGTTTAAGAACTGTTCAAAGGAGGCTGTATTTTCTTACAAAAATTATTACTTGATAGCTTAGTGTAGAACGTCCTACCACTGTGATAAATATGTCCATCCATCCATCCATCCGCATGCATTGACTATAAATTTATAAATAAACGCAAGCCTATATGAGAGGGTTGCTCCTAGCAAGGTCACGTGCAACTCAGGAATGCCTCCAGCCTTGTATGTGAAGATTCTCAGTCATCCAGGTGAGTTTATCTGGAAGTTGAGTCATGGCTACTGGACTTCTTTTTTGAGAGATAGAAACGTTTCGCTGTTCATCCAAACAGCTTCATCGAAGCTGTTTGGATGAACA
>JAHTLZ010003800.1:0-18596 GCA_023846285.1 Phrynocephalus versicolor | reverse complement strand
CCCTCCCCTCACGCAGCCAGCAGCCAGGAAGTACGGAGGGGTGGAGATGCACGAAGAGCGACAAACCCCTAAGATCTCTGGTCCGAATTTAAGGGGCCAGCGGATCTTAGGGGTCATGTAAAAAGGCCCTTAGAGAGGTGCTTCTTGTACCAGGCAATTAATGTTATCATACAGGGATGAAGTTTCAAGTCACATTTTATAACATAAAACCAAGTGTTAGGTGAACGTTTCTGACTGTCACATATTTTTCCTGTACATATGGTATCTTATCCTTGAATGGAGAAAAAAAAGGTTTTGTTTAATATACTAGGAATTTTGTATAAGGATAGTCTTATGGGCCTTAGATTTAGACCTGCTAACCCATAAACCTATATCCATTCCTGATATGCCACAACTATAATCCCCATCCTGTAACGATATAAAACTAGCAGGATCTGCTCCAACCTATCAAAAGCCCTCCCTGGCTACATTGATCTATTCTTCTTACAATCATAAGTTGGCAATACTAATGCTTATATTTAGAATTAGAGATGGGCACGAAACATTTTTTTTGTTTCATTATTTGTTATTTGTACTGCTTGGGGAAAAAATCCCATTGCCTGTTTCCCTCTCCTCCTTTCCCCAGGCTAACTATTGCTCAGCTGGGGGAAAGGAGAAGGGGGAAGCTGCTAAGGAGGTGATGCTTGGGGGTAAAACATATTGCCTGCTTGGTGCTATCCTTATGCTGTGTGGTTTGCACAAGAGAGCCTTAACTGGAAAGGAGACCCACAAAGAAGACACGAGAAGGAGATACCCTTCTTCCCCTCCCCCACAATTTCCCCAGGATATGGCCCCTGTTGCTGGGTGGGTGAGACACAGTTGGGGTGGGGAGAGGGTACAAAAACTGATGCTCCAAACTCTAGTTACACCAGTGTTGAGGCGCTTATACTAGGGCAGTTAAAGCTGTGCTTGAATTCAACCCCTTCCCAGACTAGGACTACTCTTCTCTGCACCTAAATTTGGGTCAGCAACGTGCCTGTGCCTCTGAGCTAAAAGATGTTTGGATCTGGTATTAATTTGGCAATCTCACACATCATTCTTTGTATGTCTCTTTATAAGGTTCTTAGTAACCCCACAGTAGCGTGGAAAACATGCTCTTCTGGCAGATCTTTTAGAGAAGTGGGAGAGGATTTCGCTGGCAGAAGAGATTTTTAAGCAGAAAATGCTTGTGCCTACTTACATCTTTGAGTTAAATCACTGAGTTTCCCACCCAGTCCCACCAAATGAAGGAGCATTCCATGGAGCTGTAGCACATAGCATTGGAAGCTAAACCTTTGTGCAACATAGCTCAAAGCCCTACTCAAAATACTGTTGCTGCTACTGCCACAGAGGATGATCTTATGAGCTTGTCAAGTCAACTGACAACCAGATTGAACTTTGTCAAGGCTGGTCCAAGGGAGTAACTACTTTGGGAAGCAGTTGGTGGGCAGCAGGAGTGACAGCCACCCATCCACTATTCTTTGGCTATTCACCTTCACCACCAAGCTATACTCCCATCTTGTATGGCAACACTTTGTATGGCACACAGACTCTCTTGGTTATCTTGAACAAATGAAATTTGGAAAACAAGTAGAGGGGTAAAATTTCAGGACAGCATTTTCAGGCACGTGTCCTTCTATTCAGCAGTGATATTAAATAAAATGAAAAATTAGGAGGAAGAACATAATTGTGGTTTTAAGCTGGCTTATTTTTCTTTTTTTTATACAGTGGTCCCCTGCCCATTTTTGGTTCATATACTGCGGTACCAGTATATTGCGGGGCCACAGCATATGAAAAAGCCCCCCTGGGATAAGGGGCAAAGGCCTATTTCAGGCCTCCCACAGGTGCTGCCCCAAATGGACCTGCAAGGGCCTTTCTGGGCCTTCTGGAGGTCCCAAAAAGGCCTTTCTAAGCCTGTCAGAGGCCTCAGAAATGATTTTTGGTGATTTGGAAGTCACATCTGGTTTACTGGAATTCACTTCTGGTTCATAGGAAGGCCAAATCTATACTTTGTTTTGTGGCTCACGCTCACCTATAATGAAAACAGACTTTTCTGCCTAATGTTTTAAAAGAAATAGCTCCTTAAAATACAAACAAAAACAGTAATATGAATACAACACTAATATATCAATCATATAGATTAAAATAAGTACACCTTTGCCCCCCCCCCAGCACGGAGAAATGCAGCAAGAGACAAAGTTTCGGTGAAAACATGGGCCACACTTTATTAACATATTTCAAACATGCATAACAGGGAGATGTCACCATACTCTGAGCAACCCTGCAGGTCGCAACCATCCAAGGCTCCCGGCTCTGGGTGATCGCTAGAGATGGGCACGACTAAAAAAAAAATGGTTTTTCATTTTTCGTTTTTCATTTAGGGGTCCGTTTCGGTTCGTTATCGTGAGGTTTTTTCCAAAAAAAATCGTTTTCGTTTCGTTTCATAATGAAAATGAAAAACGAAAACAAAAACAAAAAATTTCTGTTTCGTTAGCATTCTTTTCAGTTCACTGCACTCGCCATAACGAAAACGAAAAACACAGCTAATTTTTTCATTTTCATTTTCGTTTTCGTTTTGATTTTTGGAAATTTTCATTTTCATTTTCGTTGCGTAACAAAAACAAAAAACGAAAACGAACACGAAAATTTCGCTGAGTCGTGCCCATGTCTAGTGATCGCTACATGTGGGGCCCTGCCTTTTCCCACCTCCCAGCCCCGAGAACTCAGGGCCTTCAGCATTGCGAGGTGGGCGGGCTGGCACTTCATCTGTTGTTCGTTAACTCCGCAAAGTCAACCGCCTTCTGCCACTACCCGCCTGTGTGACCAGAAAGCATGAGAAAATACCTCCAGACCCTTGGGATACCATGAAGAACGGGAAGGGCGAAAACACATCTGCTCCTTTTTCAGCCAATCCAGAGCAGATCAAAAATTCCCATCCGGCCTTGAAGCGACCACTGTACACTCGTTCTTAACATAGGGTGGGCGGGTGGGATGCCTGCAGCCAACGAAGAGGCCGGCTAATAGTCGGGTGCCTCCTTTTAAGGTAGGCACCCCATGTGGCCTCCTCGGCCACTGTCAGAAACTCTTCTCCCACCTCCCCAGACGGGGGGACAAAATGGCTCCCGTGCCGCATTTGCGACAAGGTAGAGCCAAATTCAAAAAAATGTGCAGCTGAAAATTATGATTATAAGTTTCACATTCAATCATAGATAAAAGCAGTGAGATCTTCAGACATTTGAATGATATGTAGTAAATATTTGTCTTTCCAATCATGGAATATAAGTCTCTTTACAATTGCACAGGTCTTGAAAGTTGATTTACATTGTTTTTCATGTTAGATTCAATATTATAAGAATATATTTGCATAAGCAAATATTCAGTTTTAAAAAAACATCCTCCAGTTCATGAATGTGGGATATTGTGCTTCTGTTTCTGTGATCAAAACACCAGTAAATGGGCTAATATTGCTGCATTATATTGTACCCATGTTGCTAGCAGAAACATTAATGTCAAGCTTTTCATAGTAAAGAGCAACTTGTATGTTGACAACACCAATGGAAGCAGCCAAGATGATCTACTCAGGATTTCTTTTTGAAGGGCCTTTTATAAGAATCAGTATTTCATTCTTAAAAATTTCAATAGATTATTTGGAAAGAAAACAATTACAACAACAGGTGGGACCTAAAATAGGTCTTTTAAAATAGGCCAGATTTGTCTTTTCAGTTTTTGAGAACTATTTAAAATTTAGGAACATTTAGTTTGACTTGTTCCTGCACAAGAAGGTTTTACTTTGTTAAAAATAATAACAACATGAAAATAATTTACCAAAACATTCCTGTGTTTGGCACAGAGCAATGGCAGCCTGACTGCTACAATCTGAGTGCTGATCTAAAGTCCAGTTTCAAAGTACAATTTTGCTTTTGGGCTGCCCCCATTTTTAGAATTGCCTTATCGAATTTCGATTTACTCTGTTGCACAATAACATGGTCGTCTTTTCATCAAAGCAAACACCATCTAGCCAAGCACTCAACATCATCTAGCCAAGAACTTTAAGAATAACCTGGCATAGCACATCTTTTGCCATGTTTGAACATTTGGAACATGCTTTGAAGAAGAGTGTTTTGCACTCAAAAGCTTGCAATATTTTTATTTTTATTGTGGCCTATAAAGGTATTTTTGCATCTGTCTTTTCATGTGATCCTTCTCTCATGTGCGCCTACACTCTCACAGAACTATTTTTTGTTTGTTTCTGGGAGGGTACACCAATGGCAGATGGGGGGAAGGGCTCAAAGGGGAGGTCCTTTTCTCCCCTCCTCATCTGTGGTGAGATGTCATGTATGGGACAGATCATTTTTTTCAGTGGTCTGAACTGGTTCCTTGCTAATGGCTCCTTCAAAGCTGGCTCTCCCCAGTCTCTATTTCCAGGAGAATCAGAATCCAGACAAACTAGTACTAGGGAAGTAAACCTCATTCTAGCCTCATTTGTCTGCCTTCACAGCCAATCAGCCAGTCTGAGTGCTGGTTCAAACATGGAGACCAAGATCATGATCTTGCCCATGCTAATCTCTTTAAAACAATATTTTGACACAAGCAACATTGAAAAGCAACTTCCTAGGGTGGGCCAGCCAGTTATTTTGGCATGTGAAGGTATATGACACACTTTTTAGAATTTTCATAGAAGATTGCTCAAGGGTGTCCATTATTAACTATTTCACGTGGTATTTGTAGTAGAGAATGATATATTGGAGACATATGTAATTTCTACCATACAGGAGAGTGAATCAGTGCTCTCTCAGATGTGTTGTGCCATTACAGTTGTGACCAACTCTTTGTGATCCCAAGTTCATGGAGTTTTATTGGCAGGAATAATGGGGTGGCTTGTCAGTTCCTACTCCAGGTGCCTACAGCACATGGTATTCCCTGGTGGTCTCCCATCCAAGTACTAACCAGGGCCAACCCTGCTTAGCTTCCAAAATCAGTCAAGATCGAATGTGCTTAGGGCATCAGGGCAGCCACTCTCCCAGATAGTCTTCCTCAATGTAAGCAGCACCCAATGAGGGGAACATTTATATGATTTGTTTCTGCTTAGGTCTAGGGGAGCAGGAAAACAGCTAGAGAGTGCTGATCACTACAGAAATCTCAGGACAGTGGGGAAAAGTGGAGTGAGAGAAAACACACATGCTATAGGCACTGCTGTCAAAAGAGACTTCTGAATCACCACCGTCTGTGTCCATTGAATACTGCTACCCGTACCACTGTTCAGAGATGGCATCATAGGCTAAATGGAACAATCTTCCCAGAGGTTCTGAATGAAAACACCCAACTCAAAATTTTCATGTTCTCCTTGTTTCACATTTCAAATGCGGTGTCTGTATTCTATCAACTGACAGAATAATGACATAGCAAGTGATTGCTTGTTCTTCTTGGTTTGCCTGAGTTGTTCTTTTCATGAACGCAAGACAAGATTTGGAAACCCTTCCTCTTGTTTCATATTAAACAAAAAAAGTAGGTGGCAACTGTTCTGTGAAACCTGATTTCTAACATACTATAGAACAACACTGTTTTCTTCTAATAAAGGAAGCTGCATTGTGCCACCACTTGCCTTGAATGAAAGGAGGCATCGCTACATGAATCTGCTACAGAAGTGTGCATGCAGAATGAACAAACAGATTTTTGGCCTTTTCAATCCTGCCTAAAGCAATGGCTTTCTTCAGTTGTTCAACACCTCTTGGAATCAGAATATCTATCTATATACAGATTTCTGGCCTTGGATTCTCCTAAATTGGCACATACTGCACAATCTAGATGTAGCCTTCAGCAATGTGCATTGCCATTTCCCAATGTTTTGATCTTTAAAGGGATTGTTCTGCTCTCCTAGTAGTTGGGGTGCATGCCTCATATGTGTGTGTTGAGGGAAGAGAACAGACATATGTAGAAAGAATATTAAAAGTTTATGCTCTCCTACTTTCACAAATAATGCTCACTTACCTATGGGAACACATTTCCCCATAGCTTGGTTCATGTCTGCAGAACCATGACTAGAGCAACAGTGCTAACAGGTGAAAACTATGGCAAAAGATTGGGAGGACGGAGTCAATTCCCATCTTCCAAAACAACAGAAGCACAAATCAGCACACAGGAAATCTTATTAAAGTCATTTTGACTTACTTTGTTTTGTTCTGTTTATTTACTGTTATTTTTAGTTTACGATGTTATACTGTATTATATTATTTAATGGCTATGAAACTTTTCTTGTATATTATTGTAAACTACCTAGACCAGCCTAGTACCTTGATGAACCATATATAAATGAATGAATATAAATAAATAAATAAATAAATAAATAAATAAATAAATAAATAAATAAATAATAAGATTTTTCAAGAGTGCTTTTATTCTGAGTGAAATAACAAGTTACTTTAGAGCAGGCCTGCCCAAAGTCTAGCCCCGGGGCCAAATCTGGCCCATCAGGCCATTCTGAGTGGCCTGTGGCTGGCTGGCCTGCCCCTCCCTCCCCCTCCTTCACCGCATGTTTTCTTTTTTAGAAAAAAACAAAAATCTTCCACCAACACTGACACTGCCGGGAAGCTTGTGGGGCTGGGCGGGCCGGCTGACCAGCCATTGCATGGGCTGCTGCCACCAGCACCACTGGCAACCATGTGAGGCTGGGAGCGCACATGGGGGTGGCATGCATGCGGGCCGCCACCACCAGCAACACCGGGAACCTTGTGAAGCTCGGTGCACGGGCGGGCCGCCACCACTGGCACCGCTGGGAACCTTGTGAAGCTCGGGAACACCGGCACCGTTGGGAAGCTTGGGCGGCTGGGCAGCTGGGCGGTCTGCCGCCACTAGCACCGCAGGGGAATGTGTGGGGGTGAGCAGGTCAGCGGGCCTCTGCCACCGCCAAGGAACTTTGGGGTGGGCTGGCGGGTGAGCTGTCACCACTGCTGGGGAGCTTGGGGGCGTGCAAGGTCACACAGATCGCCTCTTCCAAGGGGAGACCTGTGGCCACGGCTCCCTGTGCTTCTTTTGGTCCCCACCTTCCTTCTTTCTTCCCTCCCTTGGTCCCCACCTTCCTCCCTCCCTCCTTCCCTCCCTTGGTCCCCACCTCCCTCCCTCCCTTCCTTATTCCATGCTTTCCTTCCTTCCTCTCTTGGTTTCCACCTTCCTCCCTCCCTCCCTTGGTTCCTGCCTTCCTTCCTGCAGGTGGGGTTGCAAGGAGTCAGTGGGTGGGGCTTATGGGTCAGTGGGTAGGGCTTGCAGTGGGGTGGCAGGGTCGGGCCCCTGACACATTCTCAGCCACCAAATCTGGCCCTCCTTACAAAAAGTTTGGGCACCTCTGCTTTAGAGCAGTGATGGCGAACCTGTTAGAGACCGAGTGCCCAAAATGCGATTTAAAACTGACTAATTTTTCACAAAGTGCCAATACAGCATCTGGAAGTTGAGTGATGACAACTAGGCTTCTTTTCTTGAGAGACTGAAACATTTCACTGCTCATACAAACAGCTTTGTCAGTCTGAGGAAAGCTAGTTATGAATCCTCCATTTTATAGTTCACTTTGACCTCATGCCAGTCTGGTTTGAAATTGGGTGACATGAAGTCAAAGTGAACTATAAAATGGAGGACTCACAACTTGCTTTCCTCAGACTGATGGAGCTGTTTGGATGAGCAGCAAAACATTTCAGTCTCTCAAGAAAAGAAGTCCAGTTGCCAAGATTCAACTTCAAGATAAACTCACCTGAGAATCTTTACAGACATATTGCTAATACAGCAATTTAACCTGAATAGAGGTGGCTGTGAAGAGGAGATATCGGGTGCCCACAGTAAGGGCTCCGAGTGCCACCTTTGGCACCCATGCCATAGGTTTGCCAACACTATTCTAGAGTGACATTTGGTGTTCTGAATTGCAAAGTTCTCTCTCAGCCGTAAAACAGATATAGTGTAAATCAGGCATCTCAATAGTTTGAAAGAATGGTTTTATTTACCTGATACTTACAAATGAAACCTGGTGAATCTTGCTTACTTAAATTACTTATTTAAACCCTTGCTGCAATGGTGTATATACCTGGGAAAAATACTTGTCAGTTTAAGAAAAAATCATGAAATAAAACCATTTATTCTTTTCTTTCTGTGCATGCATTTCACACACACACACAGAGAGAGAGAGAGATTGAGAGAGAGAAAGTATTTTCCTGATAAAAATTACTGTCCACTGAGGGAGACTTCTAAAACTATGATGATACCCAAATTGGGCTCCTTTGCTTGTTTTGGCAAAATACCTTTCACTCTCATACATTTGGAGCAAATCACCTCATCTCATCATATGGGCAAACTGCCGTGTTATGAGGCAATCAATTAAATACTTGGCTTAAAGCTTTTAAATGTTAAGGTCCAATATAGCTGGGCTGCCTGCAAACCCATGTGAGTAACCATAATCATGGCCAACATCCTGCTAGAACAGTATTTCCCAACACTGGGTCCCCAAATCTCTTGTGTAAAACCTTGTATTTTTCAAAAAAATACTTTGCATAAAATATATTTCCATTTTCATGGCAATCTCTGTTAAATGATTTTTGCCACCATGGCCAAAATCCTGTTGTTGTTCATGTAAGCTTTGTGTGACTTGCAGTGGTTACCTGTAGGCCTTGGTTTAGTTGGTGAGGCACCTCTTAGTTCCATAGTATGATCTGGCATACAACTGAAATGTGTCCTGACAGCTTGTCAATTAGCTGCAACTTGCTGCTTCCAGTTATGCAAACCATATGCATATGCCAATAGGATTATTGTGTAGTTGAAATATAAAATATGAGAAAGTAGTAGTGAGAATGGTGAAAAAATAGATCACATGAAAGAAGCTTTATACGGTCAGTAGTAAAAATCAACATTGGAATTTCTTTATTACTGGGGCCTTGGTGGGAGTTCAAAAGATCTATATTTTTAGCTTATTAGATCTAAGTAAGGTCCTGCTGACATACTTAGTAAACTCAGTGGAAAGTGAAAATTAGCTGATATCAATTTCAGAGAAGAATCCACTAGCTTGTATTCAAATTATTTTTTAAAAAATACCCTAGGAAGTTATATAGGACTCACTTTGCTTTACACAGGCTTTATAAGTCATGTCCTTCATGTCCTTCCTGGGACAGAATTCCTGTATGTATGTATGTATGTATGTATGTATAGCAAATCATTTCACCAATTGTGGCTAAATTTTTAAAGCAAATATTCTCTATTAAGAATATGTAAAGTTGAAACTCCTCACCCATTTTCACCATGAAGTACATTCTACAGCAGTTCCATACACAGTTCTTGACTGTGGTTACATGCCACATGATGTGGCAGTTGTGTACCACCATGCTTCTTTGCTTCCTCTGATCAGGGAAGCAGGGAAGATTGCCCACAGATCCTTAGTTATTTAAGGGATGGCAAAGAACAAGGGAAACAATACTATTTGATTACACTTACATGCAAGTGGGTTCAGGCCACTTAGAACCACAGTAGGACTGATGTGGTGCAGTGGGTAGAGTGTCTGATTACGACTCAGAAGATCTAGACTTAAATCCCTGGTTGGTAATAAAAATTCATTATGAGGCAGAAAAGGTACCCTCCCTTAAATATCTCACATACCTTAAACTAGACATGGGCACGACTTGACGAAATTCTCGTTTCCGTTTCCGTTACTCGTTTCGGTTACGCAACGAAAACGGTAACAACAATTACTCCCCCAGAACTCGAACTCGAACTGACTAAAGAAAAATTGGGTCTGATTTGTCGTTGTCGTTCCTGGCATCACAGCGATCCCGCGATGCCAAGCGGCACAGAAAAAAAGTTTGTAAAAGTTAAAAAAAAAAACGATTCCCGGCCAAAAAGCAGGCGAAAATATGCCTGACTGAGTGAGTGCACCTACCAGAGGGGTGGTTTCTGGGGGGGGCGGCCTCCCCCCCTCCTGTCCTGGGCTGCTCTGGTGGGGGAAATCCTCGTCGTCTCACAGTCGCTTGCCGCAACAAGCCGGACTCGCCTCCGGCCGCCGCAATTCAAGTGGCACAGAAAAAAAGTTTTAAAACCCCCGCCCCAATTCCCGGCCCAAAAAGCAGGCGAAAATATGCCTGCCTGTCTGAGAGGGCACCTACCAGAGGGGTGGTTTCTGGGGGGGGGGGGTCCCCGGCCTTCCCCCCCTCCTGTCCTGGGCTGCTCTGGTGGGGACTCGCAGCAACTTCGCAAGCAACAAGCTGGACTCACCTCGTCATGCCATGCGGTGCGGGCGGGGGATCGAAAATGGGGCGGCGCGGCGACCACAATATTTTTTTTGAAATCGTGGTCCAAAAACACACACAAGCACCTCAGAAACATGCGAAAATTGCTATTTTAAAACTGCCAGAATTTTTACAGTAGCAGTGGGTTTTTCTTGCAACAAAATGTCTCCTCTGTCCTCTCTCCATTGATTTTATTTTATTTTATTTTATTTTATTCTATTTTATTTTATTTTATTTTACACCTGCGCAATGATGGGCTGGCCATGGGAGTGGACCATGCAAATTTTTGGAGCCATTCCACCAATCGCATGGCCACTTGGCCAGGTTGACCACAGAGACTTCTGGGATGTGCCAATCAGGCATAAAAAGCCCACTAACCGTAGCCCGAACCTGAACCCTAAGCCTAAGCCTAACCCATACGCCAGTACACTGTCCTTCTAAGTGGGTCAGAGAGGCACCCAGAGGTGCACCCCAATACTCACCGTAACCTTACCTGTAACCCTAAGCCTAGCCCTTGCGCTAACCCTAACCCTAAAGCCAGAACTGTGTACTCGCATTGCACTACACGCAAGTACGTTTCCCTTCTTAGTGAGACACAGCGGGTGCAAAGAGTCTGCCAGTCTGTCACTTGTGGCTCTGGCTGACTCCTGCAGCAGCATTTGTGTGCCATGCAAACCCTGCCCGAGTGCCTGTGTCTCACTGACTGATGCAGGAAAGGCGCCCCCAAAAGAGGGGTGCTTCTGCCAGTCTGCTGCGTCTGCAACTTGGTATGCATATCCATATGGCTATGCATGCTGTTTTATAGCAGCGCTGGTGGGTGAGGATAGGAGGCACCCAACACAGAGAGGTGCCTCCAGGAGCCCGCTACCCCCCCAAACCAGTATAACGACAGACGGAAAACCAAAAAACAAAACGACAATTTTTTTGCGAAATTTCGCAAAAAACAGAAACGAGCCAAAACGGGCCGCCTCCGACACACGACAACTCGAAAACGTCATTTTCCCTAGTCGTGCCCATCTCTACCTTAATCACTCTACTAGGGTTGATATATGCAGGGTGTGCCTTGGTGGTACATAACAGCAACATATGTGGACACATATTTCCAGTGTACTCGTTTTACTGTATGTACAGTTTCATCTGTATCTAAGCCTCTATGCATTATGCACATTTTAGAATTTTGCTGAGCATATTTTTTCATATTGTGGAAGGCATCACAAGCTTAGAAACTGCAGGAGGTGAAAACTGGAGAAAAATAGGAACTGACATAGTATGGTTTTGCATGAGTTATTGTTCTGAAATATGTCTGATTGGAAAAGGTCAAGTTCTTCCATTTGCAGTTACAACAGACAGACTATTCTCAAAGTAGCTTTGTCTGCTGCATTCCTGCACTAATTGTACCTGAAGCTGCATACATACATGAAAGAATAAAGTGTTTGAAACTTTGAGATGTTCAACCATCCTTTTGAAAGATACTATTCCATGTACAGGTGTTTTCTCAAGAATAGTTCAAGATTTCATGCTGATTGCTTCAAAACTGTTATCTATGAATGTGCCATGGGAAAAAATTAAATAACTTGTAATTCACTCTTTAATATTTTTGCTTGCTTGCTTATTTGGTTGATTGATTCACCGCCCCACCAGTGAACACACACGAATCTGGGTGGTTTACAAAATAAAACAGGAAAACCCACCCCCAGCTCCACTATCACTTATCAAAATAATCAATATGGTAATACACTAACTTAAAGACATTTAGTAAATAAATAAAATACCTAAATTTTAAAATTAGTATTCACAGCATTTTGGGATATACTCTTAAAAGCTGCTTTATATAGGTCTGCCTAAACTGATTTCTTAAATGTCAGGAGAAACGGAGCATGATGAAACTCTATTGAAAGCTTGTTCCACAGAACAGGAGTCACCACCAAGAAGGTCAGGTTCCTGGTCACTTTTTAAGCATCTCTCAGTGTGGTCACTTCTAACAATGTGCATTAGGGGGAGTTAGTGAAATGAGTGAGCTGCTTTATGGCCAAGGTGTTCTGACAAATATAAAAGCCTGAAACAGCATCTTGAATTGAGAACAGAAACTGACGGAGAGCTAATTATGTCATTAGGCCCCGGTCCCACATCCCTTTAAAAGCAGTTTAAATTGCCAGATAAACTGTGTCTAAAAATGCCGTCCCCACGGCCACCGGGGTTTTTGAAAAAAAAGAAAAAAGAAAACCCGGTAATGCTCCCTTAAGCGAGGTTTCTGTGACTCACCGAAGAGGTAGGGAAATTTTTGCCTCGCTTTGAAAATCCAGCTTTTAAGGAGGCAGACGCTGTGGGACCACGTAGATGATCCGGGTTTCTTTTTCTTTCTTTTTTCATAGCACTGACCGGCTGTTCCTGGGGCCAATGGGCTATGTTTTTTTTTAATTGCTTTTCACCTTCGGAGAAACAGGAAGCTCTATCCAGTCCTACAAGTTTTCATTTCCTCCAGCCAACTGGTCCGTTTTTTTCAAATGCTAGCGCCACCTGCTGGCCAAGGGGGCTGAACTGCATTTTAAAATAAAAATAAAAAACAGCTTTTGACGTGTGGACACCTGTCCCACTTATTCAATCACGTGATGGGACGAAGAGGAAAAGCCGGACCTTCAGAAGATCAGGATCAAAACCCAGGTGTGACCACGGCCTATGTCACTTTTTGGAAATAACAATGTTGGTGCTGTTGATGGGAATTCATTAGGAGTCACATCATTATCGGTAACAAGTTATTCCAAAATAACTGCACAGAATCCTACCTGTTTACATCATCTGGTAACAATGTTCTTGAATGGGGATATTCAATGCACACATTCAGGTACCATCAAAGACTGAGAAATCAAGATATTTACCCACATATGTGAAGAAATCAAATAATATTCCAACATGATTTAGTTCATGTAGTTTTGAAAATGTATTTCCTGTGCTTTCATGATATTGATTTTGCATTCACACACACCCGAAATTAATATTTTGTCTAGTACTCACTTCAATGAACGAGTCTGTCTTTATGACTTTATGCATGGAATTGCTTGTAGAGAGTTGTAGAAGGAACCTCATGGCTGCTCATCCTTTACTACTGCTGTCAAACCACCCTTTAAGCATTGACTGAAGTAGATTTTCCCTTAAGTGAGCTATAATCTAGGGCATACTGAAGATATTGATCAATACAGTACATTGAACTCTTACCATAGCTCACTGCCTCGTCTGTACATTTCTAAACGTTTCTGTTTGCCTTGATGCATCAGATTCATATTGATAAAGAGATATGAATTTTAATTCCACAAGCACATAGGTCAATAAAATTAAGCAACCACTTGAGCTAAAATGGATCTCGCCTAGCATATGCAACTAATCATTCTGCGTTTCAAATTCTCTGCACAGTTTCATTCTCACTGTGCGTTCAAGTCAGAGTTCGGGATGTAAAAGGGGAGGGATAATTTGATAATGTGTGCAGAGAAAGAGCTCTGGTCTCACTTTCTACTTGTTGTTGGCTCCATGGACAGAAGTAAGGGACAGTCTTCTTCATGCAGAACTTCTTTGCTATTGTGAATGACTATATTTCAGAATTCCCAGTAAAACAGAAGCTATCCCCTCCAATCACTCCTTCTCCTTTCGGAAACAATGATAGTCATGGGGTCAGCGTTAAAATTGTCTCCCTGCCCATGGTTTCCAGTGAAGCATTCTTCAAATTCCAGAATAGGGCTTTAGTGTCTCAGAGTGTACTGGGTAGACATGGGCATGACTTGGCGAAATTCTCGTTTCCGTTTCCGTTCCTCGTTTCCGTTACGTAACGGAAACGGTAAAGACAATTAAACCGTCAGAACTCGAACTCAAACCGATAAAGGAAAAATTCGGTCTGATTTGTCGTTGTCATTCATGGCATCATGGTGATCGCGCGATGCCAAGCGGCACAGAAAAAAAGTTTTAAAAATTAAAAAAACCCGATTCCCGGCCAAAAAAGCAGGTGAAAATATGCCTGCCTGAGTGAGGGCACCTACCAGAGGGGTGGTTTTGGGGGGGGTGTCTCCGGCCTCCCCCCTCTCCTGTCCTGGGCTGCTCTGGTGGGGGGCATCCTCGTCGTCTCGCCATGCCATGCGGTGCTGGCGGGGGATCCAAAATGGCGACTGCAATATTTATTTTGAAATTGTGGTCCAAAAACTCACCAAAGCACCACAGAAACATGCAAAAATTAGGTATTTTAAATGCCTGAATTTTTACAGTAGCAGCAGTGGGTTTTTCTTGCAATAAAACATCTCCATTGATTTTATTTTATTTTATTTTTATTTTTATTTTTATTTTTTTACACCTGCACAATGATGGGCTGGCCATGGGATGGGAGTGGACCATGCAAATTTTTGGAGCCATTCCACCAATCGCATGGCCACTTGGCCTGGTTTTGACTGAGACTTCTGGGATGTGCCAGTCGGGCATAAAAAGGCCACTAACCCTAGCCCTAACCTGAACCCGAACCCGAACCCGAACCCATACACCAGTACACTGTCCTTCTTAGTGGGTCAGAGGCACCCAGAGGTGCAGCCCACTAACTCACCCTAACCTTACCCGTAACCCTAAGCCTAGCCCTTGCCCTAACCCCAACCTAAGCCAGATCTGTACTCACATTGCACTACTACGCAAGTACACTTCCCTTCTTAGTGAGCCCAAGGGCGCCCAAAGGGATTCCTCTCTCACTTCGCTCCCCGGTCCAAATACACCAGTACGCCAGTATGCTGTCCTTCTTAGTGAGTCAGAGTAGAGGCACCCAAAAGAGAGGTGCCTCTGCCAGTGCCACTTGGTACGCACTATGCAATGGCTACACGTACCCTTCCTTTTGTAGCGGGCAAGAGGAGGCACCCACCCCAGAGAGGTGCCTCCAGGAGCCCGCTAAACGCCTTCCCTTCGTAGCGGGCCAGAGGAGGCACCCACCCCAGAGAGGTGCCTCCAGGAGCCTGCTTTCCCTTCGTAGCGGGCCAGAGGAGGCACCCACCCCAGAGAGGTGCCTCCAGGATCCCGCTACCCTCCCCCCCAAACCAGTACTAACGACAGACAAAAAACAAAACGACAAATGTTTGAAAAATTTCACGACAAACGGAAACGAGCCGAAACAGGCCGGCTCCGACACACGACAACTCGAAACGTCATTTTTCCTGGTCATGCCCATCTCTAGTACTGGGTAATTTGTATTTATATTTTCAATCTCTTCATGGATATAGAAACAATGTCTGGATTTGAAACAATGGCATATACACAAAACACAGCATAAAAGCATAATAAAGCTTAAATGACAATGTTAAAGCCTATTAGATTTAGCCACTATGATGAGAGAGGCCTAAGAAAGATGAATAAAGCAAAAGCCTTTACAACTTTAAAGGGTGCTATAATGTTTTACAATAAAAGATCCCCTGGATAATGTACTGTTAATATTGGAAAACCTATAGTAAACAATGTTGCTAACATGCATGATTCTTTTGTTTGGAACAGAATTCCCAGTGATGCCTAATCTCAACTCTTGAGGAAGGGTTTCCTCCATGCTTAAATAATGAAGGTGGACCAGCACCAGCTTGGCAAAATTTCACTCTATGAAATCGGAAGGTGGAGACATTTGCTTTGCAGGTGTCAGCCAATGTTTTCCAGCTGATCTCATTGTTTTTACCATATTATTACAGCATTGAGGAACATCAATTGTATAAAAACTTCCATTTTTAGGGAAGAACGAAAAAAGAAAAATCTCAGAATTTTTCAAAGAATAATGGCTGCCCCGCACCACCTTGTGTGGCGCAGGGGACGGCTTTGCCGGCTGGCTGGCGGCAGGCGGTGATTGGCTACGCTCATGGCGTAGCTTACGCCTAGGAGCGCAGCCTTTAAAAGGTCTGCTGTACTCCAACACCGCCTGCCTTCTGACCTGCCGATCTCCTACCCTCCCTCCACTTTTTGATGTGATGGTGATGCTTTGCTGGTCTCTTCGGGGCCGGATGGGAATTTTTGACTGCCACTCTGATTGGCCGTGAGTGGCGGCGTGTTTTCGCCCATCCCACCAGACACATGTTGGAGGAGGGGGTTAATAATCCCGGTCACAGTTTGGCGGGTAGCGCAATATGTAATATTGATAAAACAGTCGAATTAATAGCTTCAAGGTCCTTGGCAGCCCTCATTTAATAAATTAGATTAGGTAGTGCATAGGTACAAATTAAAGAATAACCCACACGTGATCAAGAGGGCTGCCAATATTTTGGCAAGTTGGGGGATGCCCAAAGATACTCATGGCATCCCCCTTGCGGCAACATAACAGGCCACACTTAAATTTTGCAGAGGACCTGAAAGAATGACGTCATCGATATTGCACTACGTCACAGACCCTCCAAAGTTACTGTTTAGTTGAACAAAGTTAAAGTTCTGTTCGAGTTAATAAATTGTGGCCCTGTTTAACCAAGACAAACGTGTGTTGCCTCGTTATTCCAGCCTAGCTCGGCAATGTCTTCTGAGATATTTTGCCTCAACACTTGTCACTCTTCGGGATTCACTGCCATTCCCTGACTTTTCATGTGCTGTATATGGAGGGGTCATGGTGTGTGTGTGTGTGTGTGTGTGTGTGTGTGTGTGTGTGTGTGTGTGACTGAGGTGTCATGTCTCTTCCTTCCCTGTAAGTCATGTAGCTGGTATGACCAGCCCCAGGGGGAAAAAATCACATAAATGGGGATCAATTTCTCAAATGTATCTCTACATGAAAGAGGCCTCAAATATTTTTTGCCTCCTTCACTGAGTCCTTTCCCCTCATCTTTAACAGGAGTGTGATAAGCTGTGGTGGGCTTGTTGCTACAGAGATTATTGTACGGTAAAAGACAAGTTAGTAAGGCAAAGACAATAGTCCTGAATCTCACTCATATGATGGCCTCTGAAATTTCTGCACATTTGAAATTAGTTTAGAAAGCCCTGGAACGTGACTTATACAACTTTCATTGCGTCTCAGCTTTTTCGGCTAAGATCAAGTGTAGTATCTGTTTTTATCAGGAGCTAGACTACTGCAATTTTCTTTCATAGGTCCAATTCTGCAATAGCTGAATGGTAACTACACACACACGAAAAATCTCACTGAGTCAAGAGCCATTCCCTCTGTCTGGGAGTTACTGGGGAATCTAGGTCCCTGCTTTATGTTACATCTGTTCTTTGTTGTTGCTGCCTATATTTTCAACTTTATTTCAAAATCCCATTCTGCATTTCAAAAATATCCTATGATCTGTTGTCTCAGTATATCATTTGGCAGGGAGGATGTGGCTCAGTGAAACTCTTCCAGAGTAGAATGCAATTCACCAACCCTCATTTCTCTCCTGGGGACACCAGGACACATGATTAAGTGACCGTTCACAGGAATGGGAAATGTCATGCCGTGCATTGCTGGGAGAATACAATTCCATCTTCCATTTTTCATCTACATATCTTTATTATTTATTAGTCTTTAAACAGGGGAACAACTGTAAGGGAGTTTGGAGATGTGGAATGAACAGAATCAAGGGGAGAGAGTTCTGAGGGCATCTGCCTCAGTCTCGTTCTACTGTAAATGCTCACTCCATCTCTAAATGAGTAGTCCAACCTTCATCCTGATAGCATGTCTTATTTTGGAATTTGAGCAGAAGGGCAGCTGGTAATCAAGAGCCTTTGTCATGGTATCAAGCATGATAAGCAGCAAGAAAATAGCAGTAAACAACAGGCTAGGAAAACCTCTGAAAGAAATCAGTTGTGTTCTTGCAACAGGGAATAATGCAGTGTACACTAGAACTAGGAGGTGTGCTAACACGAATTAGCCATTCAGAAACCTCTGTTTCATATTACTGTCTCAAGCACGGATGTCACTTTTCATCAAGGTATATATTTTCATGGTAGCAATTAGGATTATAAATATCAGCATGCTACCTTAGTTAGCATTTACCTGCATGTTTATTCTCTCCAGATTCAGCATTTTCTCTCTTAAATTCAGCATTGATCTCTTTTTAAGAACTGGGGGAATCCACATGAAAATTGATAGTTAAAGACATAATGCAAACATTCTCTTTCAAAATAAGCAGTGTTGAATACATTTAAGTATCGTTTTGGAGTAATGTAACAAATTGGGACATTTGTGCAGTGTGAACACTGGTGGTTATCTGTGCTTAAGTTGACACATTGCTCTTGGGTCAATCTGCTCAATTTGTATCAGAATTGGTAAGCATGACATGTCCTAGATGTCATAACTGGGGTGGCTTTTCTTTAAACCACATCTCTTCCTTTGACTGGTCTTCACATAGGTTGCTCATAACTGGAGCAGAAGAT
>JAHTLZ010003799.1:0-10052 GCA_023846285.1 Phrynocephalus versicolor | reverse complement strand
AGCAAGGCGGGCGGCAGCGAGCAGGAGAGGACTCCCTGCTCCTCACGCCTCATCGTCTCCAAGATCCTGAGGCAGATGCCCAAAGTGCGGATGGAGGCCAAGGCCAGGAAGCTGGTCAAGACGATGCTGATGGACGTCTGCAACCACGTGGCGACCGAGGTGGAGACCCTTAGCCAGAGGAACGAGGCGTCCGCTGTTAGTGGCTCCGACGTGCAAAACGCCTTGAAGGAAGCCATGACCAAGGAGTTGGCCAAGCACACGGCTGAGGAGCCCACCAGCGGCGAGTGTGCTTAGAGGAGCATCCCTGCCCGCCCTTCTCTTCTGCCGGGGACAAGAAGGGAAGAAGGCCAAGCGTGTTGCCCTGAGAAGGAACCTAATAATAAACAAGAGAGTTTAAAATATTTTGCTGCTTTAATATACCCCAAAAATCCTGTCCTCTACCACTTTCTATGACATGACCTTCACCTCTGACATTGTGTATGTGTGTAAAATAACTATTTGTGAGGTAGATTTTGAGAGGGAGAGAACCACCAAATCTAGTAACTTGGTCTTTAATAAGTTGGGATTTTAGCAGCTTTACTCACTGACCGCTCTCTTTTTTGTGTTTTCCTCTTCAGTTTGAGAATGTGTGATTGGCTTTTTGCTGATCACAAACAATCATATAAAATGTCGATTTACTGAGGGTTCAACCTAAACAGTAACTAGATAATTTGAAGCGTAGCTGCACCTTTAAATATATATTTTCAAGATGTGTAATTCTTCCTTTAATTGATTAATTGATTTTCAATGCATTCCAATGGGAAACCGCTGCTCTACATACAATTTTTTTTTACTTATGACCATGTGCTCGGAAGGAATGGATAAAATTCGTAAGTAGAGGTTTTAGTGTACTAGCCCTGGAAAATTAGACCTCCGGTTGTTCAAAGTTGGACAGCCCTGATCTAAATAAAATTGAGTTTTGACCTGCAGACTTTAGCAATTAATTTAATACTGGACCTTTTTTAGGCCCCTCTGCTAACCAATGCTTTGAATGTCGATTATCAGGATTAGTAATAATGTTTAGGATCTTATTTTGCTTTAACTCCACACTTGCAACCATGTCCCTATACCAGTGTTGGTGAATCTATGGCATGGGTGCCAAAGGTGGAACTTGGAGCCCTTTCTGCAGGCACCTGACATCACCCCTTCACAGCCACCTGGATTCAGGTTAAATTGCTGTATTGGCACTTTGTGGAAAATTTGTGGGTTTTGAATCACAATTTGGGCACTCAGTTTCTAAAAGGTTCACCATCACTGCCCTGTATTGTACTGTGGTCTGAATATGGTGCACAGGTCTGTGGCAAATAGATTATTGAAGTAATTTTTTAGAGGGGTCCATGATACTCCAGGGACACTGCTTTGCGGTTCCAGTGCCCTATATCTCATGCCTGGCATGGTAACCTGGGTCAGATCGATGCCCAGATTGCAATAAACTCCCTAACCCTAGAATAAAAATAAGCAAGGAACGCCTCCTGAGGAGTAAAAAAACAAAAATAAAAAATAAAAATCACTGTCTCCGACTTAAATGCCGCTAACAAAACGTAGCCTGCGCTTGCGACTGAATTCAAAAGGGTTTCAGCTACTGGGAAGCGGATGCGATTGGCGGATAAGAACCCATGACAATATAAAAGTCATCAATAAGAAGCTAATCTTTATTCCTTGACGTAAATGGGGCAATGTAATGCCTCTGTTCTGCGCATTTCGGTTTCTTCCTGAGAGGCGATCAGTTATTACCTTGAGGAGGTGAGCCGTCTCTCTAGATACAGTACTTAGGAAAAAAATCAGTGATAGTGCCTGATTTAAAAAGAAAATTCTTTTCTCTACATATCCAGATCTTTATACATAGGGGAAAAAGAACACAATAGACAACACTTAATTGTAATACACATTTTACACATTTTAGTGATTTAGGAAAGAGCGCAAGGGAAAGACTGCAGAAAGAAACCCAAACTTTTGAAAGCATAACAGAACTGAAGAGTAAACTTAATTTCTTTGGATTTTTTTCCCCTTCTCCATGGTGTTTAGTGGGCACGCGTTGTTTGGCTGCTGTTTGGGATTAAGCTGGTGTTGCTGTATTTGCATTTCATTTTGAATAAAATAGATTTTCGTGGAACAGCTTTGTAATTTTTAGTTGCCTTACGAAAATTACGTGCAATTCTTATATGCCTTTTTTCAAGCTGTGTGTGTGAGTGTCAGGATGGCCGAGTGGTCTAAGGCGCCAGACTCAAGGCTGTACCTTCCCTGTGCTGGGTGTTCTGGTCTCCGAATGGAGGCGTGGGTTCAAATCCCACTTCTGACACATCTCTTTTTTTTCCCCAACCCATAATTATTTTTTTTTCTTTTAACCATTCTCCATGAGAACAGACACAGTTGACTAGGGACGCTAAAAGGTAATTTTCAAGCCATGTTTAAAATATTCATGTATTTCTGTTTTTTTTTTTTTTGTCCTTACGTTCATGATGTCTAACGGGCTCGATTTATTTCATTCTCAAGTTCCTTAGGTATTTCAGGTTTCCTCTTTTGTGATCTACAGAAGCAAGGGTGTGCGGGAAAGATTGTTTTTCTTTTTGATTTTAATTATGACAGTAGATCGACTTCCGGGATGCTTTGGATTATGAAAGGAGAATACGCCTTCGAAGTATTGCAGGTTTTATTGTTGACCTGGTGGGGCAAGAAGCAAAAACATAAACCTTAATGACCTGTTTGAAGATAATGGTAAAAGTTACATTCATGACTACATGTAGAAATTAGAAATACTGTACCGGTACATTGGAAGAGAATGTAAAGAAAATTATATAGGTTGTATATGGTTTGATGAACACTTCTTTTACAGCTTCCCTGGTGGTCTAGTGGTTAGGATTCGGCGCTCTCACCGCCGCGGCCCGGGTTCGATTCCCGGTCAGGGAACATACTTTTTTTGGAGTTTATTATATTTGTCAAAGTAGAGTACAGTATATGTTACTTGTTTGACGTCGGAGGGCTTAGTTCTAAAGAGTTAGGATTAAATTCTTTAAGAAGCAAAGCCCCGAATAAGAAATTAACATTAAATATGTAGTAAGAAATAGCTATCAGAACTGAGTTTATATTTTTATGTATTTTTAAATGGTGGACATTAGTTTTTCTTTTAAAAAATACAATTTTATCTAAATAAACTGCAAACAACTCTTGGTTCAAATCCAGAACAACAGAAAAAAAACCAAAGTGCAACAGAAGGAACAAGCAGCAACCATCCCAGGAATGGGAATACTTTTGGTATATGGAAAAAATGTGGGGTTTTTTCCCCCTTTATTTTTATTTTTATTTTTTATTTTTTGGAGAGGGGGTTGTCTGTAAATAAGTCTCATTGACTTCAGGAGAATATGCACCCTTCTTGGAATTTTTTATGGAATTATAATTGCTGCTCCACTTCAGCTGGTCATACTCTGCCTTAATGATTATGTTCTCTTATCATACATATTTTCTAGTCACCCCTGAACTATGAATGTCCACTTCAACCCTCCTAAGGTATAGTTACAATGCCTTTCCAATTGAAACAATATAATATCATAATAACAACTGGAGTGGAAAACTGTGATAAGGAACTTGTGTTTGTTATGTGCTATCTCACACTGGAGCCAATGTATATTAGCAATGCTATCAGAGAGGGGTCATGGTAAGTGAGAAAAACCAAGGGGCAGGCTTACACTGTGAAATTTGGAGCCACCTGACTGGTACTTAAAAGGTCCTTATTTTCAGTGCAATCTACATAGCTTAACACTCTCTTGAGGAATTTGAGCCATGGCGACTGGACTTTTTGTGTGTGTGTGAATTTGAAACATTTTTCTACTCATCCAAGAAGCTTCATCAGTCTGAGGAAAGTTAGTGGTGAGGCCTCCAAATTATAGTTCACCTTGGTTTCACATCACCCTGATCTGAATAGGCTCATTAGGAGAACAGTGGCCTGAATAGGCTCCTAGGTAGACAAGGGCCAGATTTCGAACTCTCAAGAAGTCCAGTTGCCATGACTCAAATTCCAGATAACCTCGCCTGGATGAAACTTCACATACTCTCTTAAGGATTTCATAAGTTTCCTCCTGCTGAGATCTCCCATGGCCAAGCAGGGGTCCTACAGAGTCACCTTATCCACTATTTCTTATTTATTTTATTTCTCAGATTTCTATACCACCCATCTAGCTGCAGTTTGTGTTACAATGGCTGTCTCCAGAGTTTGTCTGTTGGTAGTGCTGTCCATATTCACTCTTCCTCCTCTTTCTTATAGATTATATATTTGTCTCTTTATTCGGTCACTCATATCTTAACTCTCTTTCTAGTCAGGATAAAGCATCCAACATATTGTGAGTTTTTCCTGCGGTAGTTATCCCTGAACAAAATAAAGCAGAAACACGTGTAAAACCACGTTTCATGACATTTTTCATTATATTTTCCTTCTTGTTCAATGTCTTTCCCTATTGACACCATGTAGGTTCCATACATGTAGGATCTACTGTTCTATCAATTGGGTCTTCTTCTTCTTAGCATTTTTCCCACTTGGTGGTGGGGTCTGCTATTCTGATTTCTGCCTTCCACTTGGCATGGTTGTGGGCTAGGTCTGGGAGAACCTGGAATTACTTCATGTCACTGTCAAGGGTGCTGTTTTGGTCTTCCCCTTGGTCAGGAGCCACTGACCTCCAGGGTGAGACCCTTTTTGGCCAGAATTTCCTCATCAGCACACAAAATGTATCCATGCCAATCACACATCTTGTCAGCGACTGTGTAAATTGGGTAGGCCCATTAAATGGGACAGGAAATAGAGCAGTTGTTCCTTTCGCTTATTTCTGGAATTCTATTCATTTTCTACATAACTTTTAAAAAAGATAGCACTTATGAGACATCATGTTACATGGGTTCCAGTCATATTCGTATTACTGGCTATGTTGTTTTATAGTTTTAATATATTGTTGTATGACGCCCAGAGACCACTTGGTAGTGGGGTAGCTATTTTTTTGTAAATAAATAAATAATAACCTTGTTTAGATGCATGTGGCAGAAACTTCTCCTTGCCCTTGGCAGCAAATATACAACAAAGTGAACCACTCACAATTTGTTTCAGAGAGGGTAGCCGTGTTAGTCTTTTAAAGAATTTTAGGCAAAAATCAGAGAAAAACAAAACAAAACAAAACAAAACAAAAGACACAAACATGTGGCACCTTAAAGACGTTCATATTTTAATGTAACATTTTGTGGACACAGCCACTTCTTCAGACATATAGCAGCAGAATGAGGAGTAAAATATATGAGATGGGATATACATTTCATAACAGATATTCATTGGCTGTCAATTTGTTGCCTGCTTAAGAGGACCCTGCAAGCCTGCTGCCTGAGGCAGCTGCCCCACTTTGTCTCATAGTAGGGATGCCCAAGCTTTGTGGGCAACATAACACTGCCTTGAAGGTAGTTTCAAAGCTTTGGCTGGTTTAGAATATAGCTGTTAACTGAAACAAATAATATATATTATAAAACTCCCTTAATTTTAATCTATGTACTCAGGACCTGGCAATTTTAGCAGTTTAAAGGGCTCACTACTGACTGTGCTGATGCTGAGGGGGCGATTAACAGTGAGAGGAAATGTCTTACATTAGACTTTACAACCTTACCTTGTAACTAGAAATCTCTTGAAAATTATAGGGTTTTTAAAAACATAACATGTTTTTTTTTTGTTGGAGCAGGTGTCATTTGAAGAGATTTTGGGCAGTTTTGTTTGTTTAATTTTTTTAAAATATCAAGTTACTCTTTCAATAACAAGAGTAACTTGATGTATAAAAATCAGTAACAATATATTTTAAAATAAATAGATGTTCCCTTGAGGCACCATTACAAAAAAATTAACATGGCATGGCCAGGGAGGCATGTACTACCCTCTCTGAGTGTGGGCTGTTTCCGGCTTTGTGCTGCTGCTTCCAGGGTAGGTGTAACAAGAAGATACAAGAGTCATGACACTGGTGCTCTGTTCAATTCCTTGATATAATATAGGATTATGTCTGTGCATCCAAAAGTCAGGAACTAGGGACATGGGTCAAAGGGGACATGGACAATGTGTCACAAGACAATGCCATGTGAGATTAACTGAAGCGGTGTGTTCGTATTTAAAACCATCTCATATGCAAAAACAAAACGTTTGTCTCCTCCAGGATGCAATCCTGGTCAATTAATTGTGGTGCTGTCCCGTTCTGATCTCATAGCTGGATTATTCCGTGTCATAAAGTCACATTGAGCGTCACAATGGTCCCCTGGCTACAGTGTAAACAGGTACTACCCAATCAACACTCTCCCTGTGAATCCTTAATTTGCATAGTGTTGCCTATAAGTGACCACGCCCACCAAGTTCTAGTGACAGTTGAAGGCTGGGGCTTGACAAGAACAGATCAGGAGAGAACAATGGCAGCCAAGCAACAAGGGAAAAGAAAGGTTGGGGCAATGAAGAGAGAGCATCTCCGGAAGAAGTATCAGAATGCCAGAAGGAGACAAAAGCAGTCCCAGGCTCGCAAATATAAGAAGCTCCAGTCTTGTCTTGACCACGGTGTCAAGCAGGAGAACGCCACCAGCACTGTCAGTAGCAAGGTGGTGAGAATCCGCTCGCCTAAGCTCTTTGCGTCCAAGATGGTGCGAAAGGTGCTGAAGACCTACATTGAGGTCAAAGCCAGGGCCTTGGTAAAGGCCTTGTTAACGGATGTCTACAACCACGTGGCAACCGATGCCGAGACCCTTTCTCAGAAGAGCCATCCGTCCCCCATCAGCAGCACCGATGTTCGGACCGCCCTGAAGGATGCTATGGCAAAGGAGTTGGCCAACCACTCCTTGAAGCCCGTCAGTGGTGAATGTGCTTAAAGAAGATCCCCTCCCCTTCTCCTTGGATGCAACCCAGTAGGGAGAAGAGGGAATCATCATAAAAGAACAAAATCCTAATAAAGAACTAAAGACTTTAAAATATTTTGCTGCCTTGATGAGTCCAAGAAATCCTGTAACTCAACCACTGTCTGAAATTCACCTCCAATAATTTTTTTTTACTACATACAACTGGACTGTTTAATGAAGTGTGTTTTACTTTGAGCCTGTGAAAGAATCACTTTGCTGTGGACCAAAAGGAAAATCCTATGGATGGAATATGGCAGTGGTTCTCTATCACTCTAAATCAGCATCAGCAGAGGTTCAGGAAGCACAGCCATCAGAATGAAGAGAATATTATAGTATTTGTTTTTGAGGTGGTTTCTGAAAGAAGAAGACACATTATGTAATCTTTGTTCTTCCAATAAAACAGGATTTTAGCAGCTTTATTTACTGGTGCAGATGTGGTGTTTTTAATCTTGGGAATTGTGGTTGGGTGATTAATTATGGTAAACATGCCTCTCTGAACTCTTAAGAAAAGTAAAACTAGATTATGGGTGATACCTTCATAGGCTGCTAGAAGAAGAAAATTAAAAAGGTTATCAGGCACCTGAAGTTCCAGTTTCACCTTGAGATGTTAATACCCATAAGAGATGTGTAATGTTCTTAAATGAGAATGAGGCAACTCTCTTCCTTTTATTCATATGGGAAATGAGTAAAATTACGATTAAAATTCAGTTTCATGTCCCCTCATTTGTTCAGGGTCTGCAGGATTCAGCAGTTTCTTTTTGTCGTGTGTGTGTGCATGTGTGTGCGTGTGTGTGTTTCTGATTCATCCTTATTAGGGCACTCATCCAGTGAGGCCATGACAGCCTGGCACCAAATGCATTGTAGATTATGTACATATAAAATATAAAAATTAAACCGTCAATGCTGTCTAGAAAATTAACTGGTCATCTGTGGAACTGTTTTAATTTTTCAGCGAAATTGGTTACAGGTGAAGTTGATTATAGATGAAACCGTTTACAGATGAACCAGTAATCCAAGATCAGTTCTAAGTCATAATAAAGTTGCCTGGTAACAGTGGAATTTCTCCATGGAATAGAGGGTATATCACAAACAGGCCTTAATGATGTACCAATCCAGAATTGTCTTCCATTCAGCAACAGTTGCAGCATTTAGAGGCAGTTCCATTTTTGAATGTCTATGCCTGGAGAAAATGAGAAGTGTGTCCCTCTGGATGAGACTGGACTCCAAAATTTATCAGTCTAGCCTGCCCTTAGGACTGACAGGAGTTGTGGTCGAACAAAAACTGGAGGGAAAGAGTTTTTCAAATGGCACAGCAAAAAAGGCATGACAAAAAGGGCCTGATTGAAGCGATGTAACTTATCCTCCTCTTGAGTAAAAAGAAAGGGAAAATAGGAAATGAATATGAACAATTTCTTGAGAGTAGGAGGTGCCTTCAAACAAAGAAAGGTCAGTGGTTATTCCCAATCTGTTATGTACACAATTATCTCAAACATCTTAGTGGACCCCACCACCAAGTGGGACAAACGCTAAGCAAAAGAAGAAAGAAAAAGATCTCTAATGTCTTTTTGCAGCGCAGTATCTGGGAAGTCTCAAAAGTAGCAGAAACTTCTCCTTTTGCCTGTCATTTGAGATTCTCACCCAGCTTGCTCCAGGGTCTTTCTTAAAACTGGAGAAAAGAGACAGATCCAATAAAGTCAGCTTGCTTCTCAGACTCATGGATTCCCTCTAAGGATGTGGTTTGTTGCTCACATACTTCGTCCTATGTTTAATCTCTGCAGTGGAGATTCACATGCATGTACCTCATTTTCTCGGTGGAAAGGTAGTTTACAGATTATAACTTGTTTAATCATCATCATCATCATCATCATCATCTGGAAGGGACCAGTGTTAGGTACAGTGTTAGGATTACACATGGAAGAAACAACTGAATAACAAAAATGTGTCTTCTTTCTTTCTTTCTTTCTTTCTTTCTTAGTCACAACCTGCTTGTTCTCTCGCTAGTGAATATTACCTCTTCTTCATTTGAATCAAAACTTGCTGGATCAGGCCGAAAGCATGTCTTGATAGCAAAACTAGAGCTGTAGTTCCTTTAAAAACTGTTTGTTTCCATGTCAGTTTTCATGGCTCACACAAGCCACTTGCACTTGAGGAAGTGGATTGTAATCCACAGAAATTCCCTTTGAAAGAAATATACTAGTCTATAAGATTGAATGATTCTTTTGTTTTTATTATTGCTGTTTGTGCTTAGCACAGCTGCCTCATTGGGAACTTGACAGGGACCATTGAGTGTCCATGCAGTTTCTTTGGGGAATCTACCAGTCGGTATTGAGAAACCCTAATTTTTCATAGTTAACAGTTGGCTGCTGTTTTATGAGTGCCAAGCAGCCAACAAGTTGATATTAATGTTGCTAAATGATATAATAGAGGCTTTATGGAAAGCAAAATTTCCACAGAACATGAGCTGTTCCCGTGCTCTTTTTTCCTGTCCATGTTAAGGCAGACAGCCCTAGCATATACTGTATGAGAAGTGTGGCAGTCTATTTACTTATATTTTTATAATCTATTTATATGAAGAAAAATAATGGATTTGGTTGATGCTACTTGTTTAGTCTTTACAAGCTTCCTGGAATAATGATGGCATTGGAAGTATATTTCTGTTTTAAAAGATAAGTGGAAGATGCAGATTCTAGAACAATTAGCTATACCTGGGTTAGACTTCATACCTAGATTATTTGAAAGGCAAAGTAAGTCATAATCAGGTTCAGCATAACAAAGGTGCCATGGCTACAGGAAAGGCAGGGATACCCAATCAGCACTCCCGATGCAGCTCCTTCATTTGCATCTATTGTCTACAAGTGGGCATGCCTGCCCCAGGCCTGGTGCCATTTGCGTCGTGGGAGCCTCAGCAGGAAGGCAAGAGCCATGGCTGCTAAACAGCAAAGCCGGAAGAAAACCCGAGAGGGGAGGCCAAAGAAGGCCCAGAAGAAGCACCTGCAAGCCCATCGGAAGCAGAAGAAACTGCAGCCCCAGAGGCGGCAGAAGCGGCAGGCGCCTCCCAAGCAGAGAGGCCGCCCAAGCAAGGCGGGCGGCAGCGAGCAGGAGAGGACTCCCTGCTCCTCACG
>JAHTLZ010003798.1:0-11446 GCA_023846285.1 Phrynocephalus versicolor | reverse complement strand
GGGCCAACTGGTTCACTGGCAGGTTTTCTACTTCTAACATATTTAAAGAAGCTTTTATTATTACCCTTTACATTGCTAGCCATGCGTTCCTCAAAATCTTTTTTTGCCTCCCTTATCATCTTCTTACATTTCTTTTGCCAGAGTTTGTGTTCCTTTTTATTTTCCTCATTTGGGGAGGATTTCCATTTACAGAAAGACCTCTCCTTGTGCTTTAGAGCCTCTCTAACTCCACTCGTCAAGGAGGGTCTAAGGCACTGCAGAGAAGGCGGCAGTGTCCGGCGAGCCCTCCGCACTGGCCCTGGCAGGTTGCCCACAACACACCTTCCCGCGGCTCCTGGGTGGGGAGCTGTGTGGCGCCCAATTTGGTGCCCTTAGAATGCTGCCCCTGGGGACAGATGCCTCCCTTTCCCCTCCCTAGTGACACGACTGGGAAAGAGCGCTTAAAGGTCATAAACCTGGATTTGGAAAGCTAGAAACTGTGGGTGTGACTCTAGCTTAACAACCAAAACCTGGGAGAGTTTCAGGTAATAACAGAGTGACATCAGAACAGTAAACGTATGATTCATCCCCGTTAAGGCACTCTGCAAATAAGAGAGGAATGCTTAACAAAGTATTGAAATACTGTACATATATACCCCCTTCTCTAATTATGTGTGAAATCACGTCTTCACAGTGCAAAGGGATTGCAGCAGGTGGCATCACAGAGAATTTGGAGGGTCGTCCTCTGCACTGATGCATGGGAATAAATCCAATTGATTGTGGCAGAACTTAGGTCTCTGGCTCCACAACCAGAGGTCGGGGTTCAATGGCCCCACTGGGCTCCCAGGAGGATGAGCCAGCCTGTGTAGCTCTGGGCAAGCTGCACAGTAGCCCCAGGGCCACCCCCAGATGAAGAAGTGAATGACGAGCCACTTCTCTACCTAGAAAATCCTGGAAAGGGTCACAGAATGTTGCAGTTCACTTGAAGACGCACAGCTTTTGTTCTTAGACAGGCAGGGGGGTTGCCCTGTCAAAGTAAACTTACAAGGGCTGGAACGGTTGCTTGGCAACACCAGGAATGGTCACTGGCCTGTGGAAAGGGGACGCAAAATTGAAAAGGGCAAATTAGCAGGACAAAACTGAAATTCTGAAGATTATTGAATTTTGTCAACATCATGTCTCCTTCAAAGTCCATTTTGATTTCTCTGCCCTCCACAGGTAGCCACACACATTCTCGTCTGTCTCAAAAATTCTCCCTGGAATTTTATTACAACTCTATTGTGAAAGTATTCCAAATCAACAACAAAAAACCCTCCCCAGAGGACACATGACATTTTGCTGATCTACTAATCCACCCCTGAAAATTCTGAAGTCACTCAGGGACTGCACGGATTCAGCCAACCATCTTGCCCAGTTACAACACAATGCCTCTGGGCCTAAGCCCTACCATAAGGCAACGTGAGGTCCCTCCCTAGGCAGTAAATGTCTTTGCCCCTTGAGAAGTCAGCAAATAGTTGTTAACACAGTGGTTGTGCTTTTACAGCCTTAACAGGAGAAAGGTGCTTGGGGGAGTTCTTGCCTCAGATGCAAAAATAACCCAGTGGTTACATCTTGCCTGGGATGGGTGCCATTTTCTTCCACGCATTAGGCACCAAAATGTTTTGCTTGGTCATTTACAGACATGTTTTCCTAATGGTGCACATGATAGGAATATGTGTGTGTTGTGTCGTTACAGTCAAGATTGACTCTTCGTGACCCCTTGGTTCATGGAATTTTCTTGGCAGGAATTACTGGAGTGGCTTGGCAGTTCCCACTCCAGGCGCCTACGGCACCTGGTATTCCCTGGTGGTCTCCCATCCAAGTACTAACTAGGACCGACCCTGCTTAGCTTCCTAAATCAGGCGAGATCGGATGTGCTTATTCAGTCCCATAACTTCCAGCTGCGTTTCCGATTCCTGTCCACAATCCTGTTCTACTGAGTCTAGTTTCCATGATCAGGCCGGTATGAACTGTGGGGACATCAGATACGCAGGACGTAATTACTGCCAAGAAATAGACTTAATTATGTCTGCAGAATCTTTTGGCTTGCTTCCAGGGCTTGGCCGAACATGATCTCATCGGCTGGACAAAGGTGCTTTTGATAAATTAATGAATGACATATTCATTATTGGTCCTGGGGGCAGAGGGGGTCGATGACACATGCCCCAGCAATTTCCTAAACAAAAGAAGAACAAACGCAACAACAAAAAAGGATACAGAATAAAAAGGAAATACGGTAATTCGGTTTCAGTCAGAATATAAAATGAATATTTTATGGTCGCCTGTGTGTACCTGAGGGGATTTAGTTACCGAGCAGTGTGGGAATTATCACTGTAAGTAACTTTGACTCCACAGCAGCCACAAGTATGAGGCTACAGTTACATAGAGCCTCGTGATGAGCTCACATTTTTCAAAGTATTAATGACCTTGGTTGGGATTGCCTCACAAAAGGGGCCATATCTGAGCCATATTTAGAATCAGCCCACTGATCTCAATGAAACCCAGCTTAGGACATACTTCCATGGAGCTCATCCCCCCTATTCTCAAGCACCCCTTTACGCAGTAAAGACGTCAAACGAACTAGATTATTTCAAAACTCATTTCCCACTTGTCTGTCCTGCTAGTGGCTCTCCAGACCCTGCCTGCCACTGAACATCTCCTTGAGAGATGTTCAGCATTACAGTTATAATTAAGTTGGCGTTCTTATTAAGCCATCGCTGGCATAATATTAAGCCAGTGTCAAGGCATATGTAATTAGTTTGGGGATTTAAAAGCTATTTCCTCATAACATAAAACAATGCTTGCACAGTTATGCAGAGTAATGGTGTTCTTGGACAGCCACTCCCAAGACCCCTGGCCAGCAGAACTGGTGGTGCAGGTTTCTGGGAAATGCAGCCCAAGAACACCTGGGTCACTCAAGAAGGGGAACCACAGACGTAGTTCATGGACGGAGCAAGGGTTTTTTTTGGGGGGGGGGGAGTTCCTTGTGTAAGAATGAATGAATGAATGAATGAATGAATGAATGAATCTTTATTTACAGTTTTTAACCAAATCAAGAAATATCAAAATATCAATTTACCAGAATAAAACAATTTGCCATGATAAAACATTTTAAAAACATTGTAAAACTTTGATAAAAGCCGCAAAGTACAAACAGGACTGTTATATAAATAGTCAATATTAAGAAGATAGATAAAATAATATATTGAGAGTCAAGTCGACATCAAACCCCTAAGTGGAGTCCACGCTCTATATCAGGGGTCCTCAACCTAAGGCCCTGGGGCCGGATGCGGCCCCCCAAGGTCCTGAATCCGGCCCCTGGGACCAATTGCAACCCCCCCACCTACCCCCTGTTTTATGAGCAAGCCAACTTCCACAGCTGCTTTTGGACTGTGATCCGGCCCCAAGTGGTGTCTGGGTGGTGGTGGACCGGCCCGCTGTTTGAAAACTTTGAGGACCCCTGCTCTATATGATCATCAGGAGCTAGGATTACTGGCAATCATGAGCCTACGTACAACTACTGCAGCGGTACAAAACCTGGCGACACAATTTGAGATCTGCTGGGACCTGTCAGAAAGAAGTAACTTCACATAGAATTTGGCAGGTCTCCCAGGAAATTTATTAACAGGTTGAATAAGTTCCTTGCGTAGGTCATGATAAAAGGAACAATAGAGAAGTACATGAGTGGCCGTTTCTACCTGATTCATTTCACATGGGCACAAGCAATTTAGGAGGGGAATATTCTGAAATTTCCCATCCAAAAGCTTGGAAGGGAGCACATTCAATCTGGCTAAAGTAAAAGCTCTTATAATTTTGGGGAGCATTGTGTAAGGGTTCTGCACTAGCGTTTATTATCTGTACCTGAGCCTCTCAAGCCACAAGATGCACAAGGAAACTGGTCATTTGGTGTTGCAATAAAGCCTCACAAATGCCAGATGGAGTGCAAAACACCTGTAAGCACAGTGGTACCTCCACTTACAAGTTTAATCCATTCCAATGGCACACTCATTAGTCGAACAACTTGTAAGTAGAGCAGCCGTGTCTAAAAATGGGGGGGGGGGAATACAAATAAAATAAAATAAAATACAAATTGTAAGTAGAGCAGACTGCCTCTAAAATTTCTAAGGCCGCAGCGAAAACACCAATGGTTTTCCGCTCTTAAGTCGAATTGCTTGTAAGTAGAGCCCTTTGTAAGTAGAGGTACCACTGTATATTATATGTATATATTAGACAGATTTCCAGTGTGGCATAATGGATAGATAGGGTGATGGGCTAGGACTGTGGGGAACAGGGTTCGAATCCCCACTCAGCCATGGAAACTCACTTGAGGAAGGGTTGGAAGTGGTAAAACCACTCCTTAAATATCTCATTTACCTCAAAAGCCCTATTAGAGTTGCTATAATTCAGTTCGAACTTCATGACTCAAAACACAAATATTGTTTCATTGTGGGAGTGACCAGAGGCTCCCCCCACCCGCCTGAATTACACAAATACCTCTGAACTGTTCCATCTTTACGCCTTGACATAAAGACAGACTTTTTGCCTGTTTTATACCTAGGGAAAAATGAGATGGCCATCATAGATCAGAACAGACTTGATGGCACATTGCTATTATAATTTATCCCCCTCCCCTTTCCTTAAAAATAATAAACATAAGTCAGTTCTGATTTAGAACTACTGTTTTCAACGTTTTCCTAGAAGACAATAGTCAGAAGTCTTTATGGGGGTGCCCTGGGACCATGCAGCTTCCCCAGACCTCACAGGCTGGTCATACTCACAGGAGGCACCCGTGCAGAATCAAACTCTCATCCTCTACCTCTGTAGCCAGATACCTAAACTAGTACTGAACTATCAAGCCATTCTTTTCCTTCCATGGTAGTTATTTTTTGCCAAGACTTAGGAGGGACGGACGGGACAAAGAACAACAAAGGCCGTTACTTCACGAACCGCTCGCTTCGCGGCAACCCCTCCTTTCTGTGCGAATCGATCGGTTCAGTCCGCACGCCCCTCCTTTTTGGCTGCAATGCCACCCCGACCACGCCCCCTTAACCGTGCTCCAACCGGGGCGAGTGGTGCCCCTGCCAGTGCCCGGGAATCTTTTCCCTTCGCATCCGCTTCACTCCCAAAAGGGGCGTGTGGCCTCGGTTTTTTATTAATTTTCTTTTTTTTTTAAATACCACTCCTGATCGATGCGTCGATGTTTTGCTGTTTTACCCTCCGCCACCCCAGTCGCTCAAGCATTGCAAGGGAGGTGGTGGGAGAGAAGAAGAAGAAGAAGAAGAAGATCAAGGGTTGATTGCGATCAGGGATGGGCGCGATCCAGTGCAGGAGGCTTCCGCAAGCTGCGGTCCCCAACGCGCGTCCGTCCATCCGTCCCTATGTCCGTCCGCCACTGCCTCTGCCTCTGCCGCCACCTCTCCTCCTCCTCCTCCTCCTCCTCTTCCTCCCCCCGCCTGGCTGGCTGGCTTCTCTGCCTCTCTTATATGGCCACCCCTCGGCAGAGGGAGCGGGGAGCACGGAGCAGGCGAGCCCCAGCCCCAGTCACCGCCGCCGCCATCGAGGCATAAATAAATTAGTGGTTTACGGATGTTTTAAAAGTGGCACAACAATGTGAATGGAGGTTGTGAGGTTGCCATCGATTCGCACCCAGAAATGCTTCACGTGAGTACACTGAAAGAGGGGTGGAAACGAATGGAAGTCACGTGACCGCAATCGCATTCAAACCAAAGGCACTTTCGGTTCGAAGCCATGTGTTTCGTGAAGTGAGGGCCAAAGATGCATGTAGATAAGGATTCTTAAAAGAGGCACTTTTCCTTGATTACAGCTTCCAAAATCTGCCCGTGCCATGTGAAATTCTTGAAATGGTAATCTCCCCCCCCCAAAAAAAAAGCCCCACAAAAATTAAATGTCCCAAGATCCGTAGGTAAGGCAGGAGCTACGGAGGCAATGGGGTGTTAAGAGGTTATGGAGTGTTAAGCAGTTGTTTGTCGTCCAAACCCTGAAATGGCACCCTGATCTTGCCTGTTACATGTTTAACTAGGGCAACCTCAGGGATCAAAAACTCCTAACTGGGCTCCAAACAGGACTAAAACTGACCCCTAATTACACGGTAAATTAATCTCAGAGATACCAGCTAAATGCACATTTCCCACATTTCAAAACACACTCCGTGTGAATCCAATTCTTTGCAACTTAGGGCAAATCTTTGGAAACGCAGAGAAAGATGCTTGTTTCAGAAGACCATATGAATAATTCAATACTAATTATGTCTGTATTGATATTAGGCTCTGCTGGTGAAAAGGCCCCTCAGGATGTGAACATCTGTGCTCTGCTGTGCAACACATATCTACAGAGGAGTTGCATTTCTTCATCCTGTTGGTACTCAGGGCATGAGGTTTAGTCTAACGATTTAAGACAAAAGTATAGTCTTATAATACGTGGAAAATATGGTATGTCAACACCAGTGCTTGAAAAAGTTGCCTTCCTTCTATAGACTACAGCCTCCCAGATTTGTAAAAATAAGCACAGCAAGAGGTGATAGGCATTGCCAAGAATAAGTAGACTGGCACCTCTCCTTGTATAAATAATCACCTGTACGTTCTTGACCACCCAATCACTTTCTTACCGTTTTCTCCTTTCTCAAAGAACTCGTTTCACTTCTTTGTTTTCCTTTAGTTGTTTAAGGCCAGCTGTGAGAGGTGTTTCCAGGCTGGCGTTCAAGCACATTTATGTAACTCAAAGCCAGCTTTGGGAGCTTGTGTCTTGAGTGGTTTTCGTGCAACAACTAATGTTATGTTTCCCCTTGACCTTACCATGAGCATTCTGAGTGATGAATTCCTAATGCATGCCCATAAGCTGACCTCCATTGTCCTCAAAATGCAGTCATATAGCAGAAGGCACCACGGCCATCAGTAATTTGTTTTGACAAATTTCTCTGTGATGGGTGCTGGTGTTCCTGCTGTGCACATTTGGTGGGTCCAGAGCCAACCACAATACAAGTCTACCATATAGGAGGTGTCTTCCTCCTGTTTGAGTTACATCCAAGACAGTCCATGAAAAAGAAGGTAACTGTTCCACTTTATACTGTACACCTGAACCGCCTCTGTGGTTCCCAAACTTGGGTCCCCAGATGTTCTTAGACTAGAACCCCCTGAAATCCGGGCCAGCAAAGTTACTGGTCAAGGTTTCTGGGAATTGTAGTAATCCAAGAATTTCTGGGATGCAAAGTTGTGAACCACAGCTGTACCTCAATCTGGACAAATTGTGCATATAACAGGAGTGTTTTTAAGTAAATCTTGGTGTATGGCAACTTTCCCCAGGGTTTTATAATTGCATAATCTTCAGATGTGGTTTTCCTTCTTTTGGGGGGATTCTAGGACTGTGCTGATTTCCTGAGGCTGCAGGAGGTCACACAAGCTATGTTTTTCCCTGGAAGAAAAGTGAGGAATCAAGACTCCAGACTCTGGGGTGATCCAATCCACTATGCAATCCAGTCAGCTGAATAAACCTCACGTGGATGGTGTAGTAGTGAAACAATTATTAGTATAACGGTGTGTGTGTGACTGTTTTGTTTATTATCCTGATGTGGGCCACTAATAATTCCTAATAGCCTGTTTATTGTTGTATTGGAACAACACGTCCATGATGTCATGCAGCCATCTGCCCTACGGGGATGACGGAAATAGAAAATATTTGTTTTTTAGGTATGTGGAGTTATAGGTGCGGTTTGAGTAGAATTTTGCAAGGAAATTTCATAAGGATGAAATAAAATATGAAGAAAAATGCCCTCGGAGAAGAAAGAATCCCAATAGTTGTGAAAATAGCTGCCGAAAGCTTCCATTTTTCCCTAGTTGCTGACCCCTCACATTAAGTCTCCACCCTAATGAGCTTTAGGCGTCTTCAGCAACAGGTACAGCAACCTCTGAGAGTCAGGAAGGACCTCCTTCATCCAGATCCAGTAGAAGGGATCAGGTCTCACAGGCCTTCAGGTCAGACAATGTCCAGCTTGGTAAAAATACTTCTGCATAAAGCTCAGTCTTGAAATCTCTCTCTCTCTCTCTCTCTCTCTCTCTCTCTCTCTCTCTGTCTTTCTCTCTCTCGCTCTCCCTCCCTCCCTCCCTCTCTTTCTCTCTGAACAAGCTTTTATTATAATTCAGTTTTGGAAGCAAATTAATTGCAAGGTAATTGCAAGGTTCATCTGGAAGCACCCTAAAATTGTATAGTGTCCTAGAAAGTTTCTGCTACGGCTCAGGAAGTAACTGTGGATCATCACAAACTAGATTACGAAAGGCCTATCACACATTCTTGTCCTGGTTGTGTAGTCTTCAGAAGCAGTTTATGGCTATCTTAAGAGGGTTTTCCAAATATGTGAGACATTTAGGGATTCGTTTTACCAGCGTGATCTCACAGTGAGTTTCCATGGCTGAGCGGAGATCTGAGGCCAGATCTCCGAAGTCCTGCTCCGTCACTCCATTTACTTCACCTCCCTGGCCCTCCCATCATGGATTATTCTAGACCAATGGTTCCCACTCCTGAATAATGCAGGTCTTCTTAGACCGCAACTCCCAGAAACTTTCACCACTATTTATTTATTTATTATTTGCATTTATAAACCGCCCGACTTTCCCATTGAGAACTCTGGGCAGTGAACAACATAAAAATAAATAAATAAGCAGTAGAATATACTGAAAAATAACAAATAAAATAAGTTAAAAGGGGAAATGAACCGACGAATGCAAGATGGTGACAAACAAATGAGTAGGGCAGCAAATAAACTGAATAAACTAACAAAGAAACATCCTCAGCGATCACCAAGAGCGGCTTTAAATAACCAGGTGTCTAGATGTTTCTTTAAAACCAGGAGGGGCTCTGCAGTCTTTCTCTCACTAGGAAGGTTGTTTCATAGAGTCGGGCCAGCCACCGAGAAGGCTCGGCTCCATGTGGAAGCCTTATCCAAAGTGAAAGTGCCTGCAATACTCTGGTGGGCCAAGCCAAAGCTGTCCTTTGGGTGACACGCTCCACCAGGTACTCTGGTCCCAAGCCATGGAGGGTTTTGTAAGTCAAAGCCAGTACCTTGAACCTTATTCAGGAGGCAAGAGGTAGCCAATGCAGGCGAGGCCAAGATAGGGGTGATGCAGCCATACCTGCCTGCACCAACCACCAATCTGGCCGCCATGTTTTGCACCTGCTACAGTTGCCGAACAAGAGTCAAGGGAAGCCCCATGTAGAGAATGTTACAATAACCTATCCTTGAGATGACCAGAGCTTGCACTACCATCCTTAGAGAGTCCCCATCAAAGGACGGGCGAATCTGGGCAATAAGCCTAAATTGGTAGAAGGCCACCTTGGAAACGGCTGCCACCTAGGATTCCAGGGACAAAGCTGGATCCAGGACCATGCCCAGACCCCTCACACACCCCGCCAGGGAGAGGGCCTCTGTACCGAGGAACAGAACCTCAATCTTCTCCAGGTTGAGCCTAAGCCTGTTAGTCCTGGTCCACTCCATGACCGCAGCCAGGCAGGAGTCGAGGGTCTACACCGCCTCCACTGCAGAGGTGGTAAAGGAGATATAGAGTTGCATGTCATCAGCATACTGGTGACAGTTAGCCCCAAATCCCCTAATGCAGACATGTCCAAACTTCGGCCATCCTGATGTTTTGGACTACAACTTCCAGAATTCTAAGCTTAGATTGCCAATGGCGAAGGATTGTGGGAGTTGTGGTCCAAAACATCTGGAGAGCTGAAGTTTGGACATGCCTGCCCTAATGGCCCCAGCCACTGGCCACTGATTGGGGGTTTGAGCGACGTGCAGTCTAAAAACATCTGGATTATCCAAAGATGGGAACTACTCTTTTAGCTGCTTGTAAGAAGAATGTCAAGATGAACTTGACATATCTAATCATGTTTATAGGCCCTTTTGGTGATTGAGAGGGATTTCTGTTATTAGAGGGAGGAAGGCTTATTGAGCTCCTCTATCATCTGTGGTTCTCTTCACTAATATCTGGTATACCTTCCTAGAAGTTACTCTAGGCCTTAGGAATGGCTGAGAATACGATTTATTTATTTATTTATTTGACTTTTATACCGCCCATCTAGATCAAGGGCTACTCTGGGCGGTTTACAACATGATGTACTTCAGTGGGAAAGAGGAGGCAGATAATCCCTGATGTACAAGCAGATTCTGCCTGATAACAAAAATAACACTTAGAACAGTGCTTCTCAGCCTTGGGTCAGTTCTTGGACTACAGTGCTTAGAAATCCTGGCCAGCACAGCTAATGGTGAAGGCTTCTGGAAGTTTTAGTCTAAGGACACCTGGAGAAACCAAATTTGGGGATCACTGCATTAGAGAAACTATGATAATACTGGCATGGATTAATGCCAGTGTTCTAACTGTGATGGCCTATATACAATAGGTATTACATGTGGTGTACCTTAATACACAATGGCCCTAGATTGTTCCCCTTCCAGCTCAAAATGCTGGACATGACATGATACTTCCATAGACATGATTTAAAAAATAAAATCCATACCATCAGTTGCTTAGTTTCTTTTCATTTGAAAGGGTTGTACATAAGATAATCTTTAGATGAGTAGGAAGACACACACACACACACAGAGAGAGAGAGAGAGAGATCTCATAATAAAATATGATTTGAGAAAAAATATTTAAGACAGAAAAGAAAATGCTTACTGACCTGCAAGCTGATTTTTCAGCAGCCTTGCCATCTTCATGACCTGGATACAAAGAAAGAGTCCCAGTCAGCACTTTCTGCTCCGTATGGCTTCCATTTTTTTTTTGCATTCCCTTTAAAAACAGGTCATTCTTCATTTGAAATGTTCAGCCTCTCGTGCCATAGGCGACAGAAATAGGGAAGGAAGAAAAATGTTCACCACAGAGTTCTGTCTGCTCATAGCCCCTGCTGCTCAGAGCCTTCTTTATACAGAAGTGTTCTTCCGCAAGCAAACAGGTGTGCATACATGAATGGATGTTTGTGAGGGGACCACCACCAAGTGCTCTTGTCCTGGGGGAGCCCTGGAAACCTCTCAGATGCTAGACCAGTGGTGGCAAACCTTCAGCAGTCCAGATGTTTTGGACCACAACTCCCAGAATCCCAAGCATAGGCTGCCAATGACAAAGGACTGTAGGAGTTGTGGTCCAAAACATCTGGAGTGCTGAAGGATTGCCATCGCTGTGCTAGGCCCTTGGAAACCGAGAGGGGGGGGGAAAGGGCTGCCTGCAGAAGAGCTGTCAGACAGAAGGCACCTCTGGAAGTGGGAATGGTGGCATGAACATAAGGGAGAGGAGTGGAAAGAGTAAGGGGCTTTGGGAGACCTAGAGGAAGGCGAGAAAACCTTGGAGGAAGAAGGGGTGTGGAGGGAAGCGGTGGAGGCTTGGGACCCCCTGTTTTGCACCTCCTGGGGAGCCAT
>JAHTLZ010000318.1:0-11991 GCA_023846285.1 Phrynocephalus versicolor | reverse complement strand
TAATACTGAATGAGAATATACAACCCAAAACATTTAAGTCATATTCAAGTTTAAGAACAGGGAATTAGCAGAGGGATCTTGTAGAACTAAAAGGCAGCATTAATGCTGCAAAGACCACACAAAAGGAAAAGGAAAATTCCATTATGAGGGAGGGAAACTAACATTAGAAGATGAACCTTACAACATTAAAAGGCAGCATTAAAGCTAAAAATAGCATCTGAATAATGAAAAGAGGAAAAAATCCATTAGGACAGATGGAAGTTAGCATGGAAAACAAATGCATGGTAATCCATCTAAAAGTCACATAATAGGTAATCTGTCATTGAGGGAAAGCTTGTCTGAAGAGAAAGGTCTTTGCCTGCTTCCAGAAACACAGCAAAGAAGGGGCAGTCCTGGCCTCCAGTGGGAGGGAGTTCCAAAGTCTGGGAGAAGCAACAGAGAAGCTCCTTTCTTATTGGATACACCTGGGGTTGGCGAGAAAGGCCTCTCCTGATGACCCTAGCTCTCCAGCAGGCTCTTATTACAAGATATTATCTTTGGCATAGTTTTACTATTAACAATTCTAACGGCCCCTCTTGGGAAATCAAATCAAATACAGTTTAAAAGAGAGGATGTTTAAGGCTTAATTGATAAATTTAGACCCCCAAACCAGCCAGAGGAGTGTGATGATGCCTTCTGTGAGCAGATGGCCACACAGTCAAAAGGGAGAGATGTAGTAGTAATGGGCGATTTTAACTATCCTGATATATGCTGGCAGTCCTACTCAGCTAGGAATGCAAGGTCTAACAAATTCCTTACTGCCCTTGCAGACAATTTCATGGTCCAGAAGGTAGAGGAGGCAACCAGAAGCAAAACCATTTTAGATCTGGTCTTAACCAATAAGGAGGACCTTGTAAATGGGGTCGAAGTGGTAGGAACGTTAGGTAAAAGTGACCATGCCCTCTTGGAATTTGTTATACAGTTGGAAGGTGAAGCTAAGCATAGTCAGACAAGAATCCTGGACTTTAAGAAAGCCAATTTTTGTAAACTTAGGGAATTATTGGCTGTGATTCCATGGACTGAAACACTAAAAAAGAAGGGAGTCCAAGATGGATGGGAGTTCCTTAAAACCGAGATATTAAAGGCACAATTTAAAACTGTTCCAACAAGAAAAAAAAATAGGAGAGGTCTAAAGAAACCACAATGGTTTACTAAAGAACTTTCAACTCAGCTGACTATAAAGAAAAACAAGTACAAGGAATGGAAAGATGGGAAATGCACCAAAGAGGAATATAAACAAACAGCTAATATATGCAGGGGGGTGGTAAAAAAAGCTAAAGTGCAAAACGAACTTAAACTAGCCAGAGACATTAAAGATAATAAAAAGGGTTTCTTTAGTTATGTCCCCAGCAAAAGGAAAAATAAGGAACCGATAGGCTTTCTGCGTGGCAATGATAATCAGTTACTAACGGGAGACAAGGAAAAAGCAGAACTACTCAACACTTTTTTTGCCTCTGTCTTCTCCCAAAAGGAAGGAGGAGATCCGCTGGGACAAAGAGTAGATGAGGCAGGACGGGAATTGCAACATAGAATAGGTAGGGAGATAGTACAGGAACATCTGGAAACATTAAATGAATTTAAGTCTCCTGGGCCAGATGAGTTACACCCCAGGATATTAAAAGAACTGGCAGAAGTAATTTCAGAACCATTGGCAATAATCTTTGAGAAGTCCTGGAGAACAGGGGAAGTCCCCATCGACTGGAGGAGGGCTAATGTTGTCCCCATCTTCAAAAAGGGGGAAAAAGAGGACCCAAATAATTACCGCCCAGTCAGCTTGACCTCAATTCCCGGAAAGATCCTAGAACAGATTATTAAACAGTCAGTATGCAAATATTTGACAAACAATGCTGTCATTACAAAAAGTCAACACGGGTTTCTTAAAAACAAGTCATGCCAGACTAATTTGATCTCTTTCTTTGATAGAATTACAGGCATGGTAGACGAGGGGAATGCTGTGGATATTGCGTATCTGGACTTTAGCAAGGCCTTCGATAAGGTTCCCCATGGTATTCTTGCTAAGAAGTTAGTAGGAAGTGGGATAGATAGTGCTACAGTGAGGTGGATTTGTAATTGGTTGACTGATCGCCCGCAAAGGGTGATCATAAATGGTCTCTCATCATCTTGGAGAGACGTGACCAGTGGGGTGCCTCAAGGTTCTGTTCTTGGTCCAGTGCTCTTCAATATCTTTAGTAACGACTTGGAGGAAGGAATAGAGAGTATGCTAATTAAATTTGCAGATGATACCAAATTGGGAGGGGTTGCTAATTCCCTAGAGGATCGGATGAAAATCCAAAAGGACCTTGACAGATTAGAAGTCTGGGCCAAAGCTAATGGAATGGATTTCAACAGAGGGAAATGTAGGGTGCTACATCTAGGTAGAAAGAATGAATTGCACAGATATAAGATGGGGGACACTTGGCTAGAGAATAGTACCTGTGAAAGGGATTTGGGGGTCTTGGTGGACCACAAATTGAACATGAGCCAGCAGTGTGATGGCTCATGTTCAAAAGGATGTTGACAACCTCGAGCGGGTGCAGAGGAGTGCGACTAGGATGGTTGAAGGCCTGGAAGAGATGTCTTATGAAGAAAGGCTTAGGGAACTGGGAATGTTTAGCCTATCAAAAAGAAGACTGAGAGGGGATATGATAGCTATGTTTAAATATTTGAAAGGATGTCATATTGAAGAGGGAAAAGGTTTGTTCTCCAATCTCCATGGCTTCAGAGACTAGGACTTGGGGCAATGGTTTCAAACTACAGGAAAAGAGATTCCATTTGAACATTCAGAAGAACTTCATGACAGTTAGAGCTGTTCGGCAGTGGAATATGCTGCCACGGAGGGTGGTAGAGTCTCCTTCTTTGACAGTATTTAAGCAGAGGCTGGATGGCTTTTCACACAGTCCCTCACCAAAGGCTTTTGAGAAAACTGCACAGTTGGGATAAGATGGCAGGTCTCCTCTTATGGATTGAGAATTTGTTGAGATCCAGGAAACAGAGAGTAGGTGTCAAGGGGCAATGTTCACAAATGAAGGTGAAAAGCAGTGTCCCCCAGGGATCTGTCCTGGGACCAATGCTTTTCAGTCTGTTCATTAATGGCCTTGAGATAGGGATAAACACTGAGGTGGCCAAGTTTGCTGATGACACAAAACTCTTTTATGTGGTGAACACCAGAGAAGATTCTGAAGAGCTCCAGAAATATATCTCCAGACTGGGAGAATGGGCTGCGAAATGGCAAATGCATTTAATTTAAGAAAATGTAAAGTAATGCATACTGGGGCAACCAATCAAGACTTTATTTATCAACTCATGAGTTCTGAGATACCTGTGAGAGATTAGGAAAGAGATCTTGGTATGATGGTGGATGGCTCAATGAAGGTGACTTCCCAGTGTGTGGCAGTGGTGAAAAAGACCAATTCCGTGCTAGGGATCATCAAGAAGGGGATTGAAAATAAAACAGCCAACATTATAATGTCGTACAAAATGATAGTAAGACTGCACTTGGAGCACTGTGTACAGTTCTGGTCACTGCATTTCAAAAAGGACATAGTTTAAATGGGAAAGGTGCAGAGAAGAGAAAATTAAAAAAAGATTATGGGGCTAGGGAACCTCCTTTAAGGAAAGGCTACAGCCTATGGGGCTCTTTAGGCTGGAAAAAAGGCCATTTCCCCCATCTCATTGGAGATGGAAAGAAAATATGAGATGGCAAAGACAGAAATGCTCAGTTCCCATTTTAGCACCATCCTTTCCTAAAGAAGAAACTCCGACCAGAGAGGTGTGAGGAGGAAGTGGAGGGGACAGGATTGCAGCCAGATAGTGATAATTAGCAAACCTGTTCTTGATCCTTTAGGATTGTGCCCGGTCCCCATGTCACCTCCCTTCATTTTCGATTCTGTGATTCCCTGAAGTGTCCCTCTCTACCAGGTTCGTTCGTGGGTACTTTAGAGATGGAGAAGAAGGTGGACACCCTGTCATAAGAACATAAGAACATAAGAAGAGCCATGCTGGATCAGGCCAAAGGCCCATCTAGTCCACCTTCCTGTATCTCACAGCGGCCCCACCAGATGTGTTTGGGAGCGCATGAGACTAGATATCTGTCTCCTGATCCCACTCTCCTGCATCTGGCCCTTGAAGTACCCTGGTTTAAAGCCTGGAGATGACACATCTCCCTCATGGTTTGTAACCTGTGATGGACTTTTCCTCCAGGAATCTGTCCAATCCCCTTTTGAAGGCATCCAGGTCAGATGCCATCACCACATTGTGTGGCAGGGAATTCCATAGACTTACAACGCGCTGGGTGAAAAAATATTTTCTTTTGTCAGTTTTTACTCTCCCAGCCCTCAATTTGAGTGTATGTCCCCTAGTTCTGATATGTTGGGAGAGGGAGAAGAGCTTCCCTCTATCCACTTTACTCATACCCTGCATTATTTTGTATGTCTCAATCATATCCCCCCTCAAGCGCCTTTTTTCCAGACTAAAGAGGCCCAAATGTTTTAGCCTTTCTTCATAAGGGAGGTGCCCCAGCCCAGTAATCATTTTAGTCGCCCTCTTCTGCACCTTTTCCAGTTCCACTATGTCTTTCTTGAGATGCGGTGACCAGAATTGTACACAATACTCCAGGTGGGGCCTTACTATTGTTTTGTATAATGGCATTATAATGTTGGCTGTTTTATTTTCAATCCCCTTTTTGATAATCCCTAGCATGGAATTGGCCTTCTTCACCGCTGCCGCACATTGGGGAGACACCTTCATGGAGCTGTCCACCAACACACCAAGATCTCTTTCCTGATCCGTCACGGATAACTCAGAGCCCATGAGTTGATAGATGAAGTTTGGATTTTTTGCCCCAATATGCATTACTTTACATTTGGTTACATTAAAACGCATTTGCCATTTCTCAGCCCACTCCCCCAGTTTGGAGAGATCCTTCTGGAGCTCTTTACAATCTTCTCTGGTTTTTACCGCACGGAAAAGTTTTGTGTCATCTGCAAACTTGGCCACCTCACTGTTTATCCCTGTCTCCAAGTCATTTATGAACAGATTGAAAAGCACCGGTCCCAGGACAGAGCCCTGGGGCACACCGCTTTTCACTTCTCTCCATTGTGAAAATATCCCATTGACACCTACTCTTTGTTTCCGGGATCTCAACCAGTTCTCAATCCATAAGAGGACCTGCCCTCTTATCCCCTGACTGTGCAATTTTCTCAGCAGCCTTTGGTGAGGGACTGTGTCAAAAGCCTTTTGAAAATCCAGATAGACTATATCAACCGGTTCACCCAAATCCACGTGCCTGTTGAACTTGTGGTTGTTTCTGGTTCCATCCAGAAACAACCACAAGTTCATTTAAGAGGTGAGAACGAAGTGATAAAGAGAGCTTTACAGAGAGTTCTCGCTGGAAAACCTCTGGTAAATCACTGAAATGTCTTCAAATTCCTTCCACACCCCTGCACCTGAAGCCTTATTTAAACCACAAGCCACTGGGTCGCAATGAGTCCTGAGTGCCTTTTTTTAAAAAAATATATCACCACAAGGTTGCAATGCAACTCAGGGGCATTTTTTTTAAAGAAAACTCAATATGTTTACCCATTGCTACAGGTTTGCTACAGGGACGCTAAGCATCATGGGAGCATTTTTTGAAATTTCTTTTGTGTTTTTTCTTAACTTTGCATCTGAAAAGGCATCACATAGGGGAAAAATTCATCTTACGAGTTTTGCCTCTTCCCAGAAATTTCATTCGTCTTATGAGTTTTTTGTCTTGTGGAACATTTGTCTTACGAGGCACTCCTACACTTAAATTGGTTCCATCCAATTTAATTGTAACTTACTGCCTTTCAGGAGTCTTAGCATCAAAATTTCTTCCCCAGGACTCAAAGCCTCTCTAGCTTTCTTTCTTTCTTTTTCCCCTTTTCTTCTTTTGCCGCCTGCGTCATCTTCTGCGGAGGGTACCTCCCCCCCTCATTTTTTGGAATCTGTCTTTTGTTTCTTGTTTTTGTTCCATTTTACTGTTAGCCGCCCAGAGTTCTTTTCCGGAAGATGGGCGGGATATAAGTATAACAAACAAACAAATAAATAATAAATTATCATACCAAGTTTTCTCTTTGTTTTGGGCTTTTAGGTTTTCCCCTGCTATTTCCAAAGAATGTTTCAGTGTGTTCATTAAATTGTCCATATATTCTATTACTGAATCTGGGTTACTTCCCTCATTATTTTCCCAATTTTGATGGATTAGATCTAATAGTCCATTTATGGAGTCACAGTGCAAAATAAAAATTGGTAAAAACCGGACTGGCCCCGAGCCTTGCCGGGGTCGCTAGATTGGCCCTCGTCCCGTCATAAGCACAACGCTCTTTCACGATTCAAAAATTCCCTACCGTTCCCAAAATATCGGGAAAAACGCAAGCTGCCCCTTTCCAAGCAGCAAAAGAAGCCTTGCGGACCGAGAAATTGGCGAAGCGGAAGCCAAATTCACACCCATCTCCCACAATCTTTCCCTTGTTTTCCATTCCCCAAGGGATCCCAATTCTGTCACTTAGCCTTCTGGCCCCCTCCACTCGTGCCTCACCGCACCGTTTAACCTTCACTGACTTGCTCATTCCCAAAACTTCAAAGCCCACAGCTAAGGGGACCTGGTTTGAGACATTCCCAGCCTCCATACCCACAGAATGGGGGTCTTTCTTAATATCAAAGGCCCAACTCCACGGCCCCCACGGAACCAAGACTCTCTCTCTCTCTCTCTCTCTTTGCCTTCTGCCTCATCTCCTATCACCTCCTGTTATTTTCCTGCTCTTCTACACCCTGCCTCACTGAGGACTAGGCTCTTGGGATCTGTCTTTGTATTCCCCTGCCTTTCTGGATCCAAGCCACCTTTGGGGCAACAAGAGGGCACCATCATGGCTGAAGAGGAGTCATCCATCAGGACTTCCATTCCCTCCAAGCGGCAACATCACGTACACCCGGCAGCTGGGCCAGAGATAATATCTCAGCCAGAAGGCACACCATTGTTTCGTCTTCACACCTATTCAAGGCATCTCTGACAGCAAAAGACTTTCCGGATTAATATTGCTGCCTCTACTGTGACTTCCTTGCCCCCCACTGTGACTGTTCCATCTTCCCTCGATCTGCTAATCGTTCCCTGATTACCCAGGCACCTGGACAATACTGACTTCTCTCCTCTCATTGTCAAATCTCCTGGCCACACATTAAGGGATTAATTCCTGCCTAATCCACCCAAGCGGGGGCCCAGGCCATGGACTGTGTAACGCCCAGGACCTTCCCTCAAGAGACTCGTGGGCTCATCTCATTGGTGGTCCCCGGAACACCACCCCTAGCCCAACCCTGGAGGAGGTACCAGCCTGTGGGGCGGGAAGGGAGGAAATAAAGTTTGGGGTCTCTTTGTCTTGGGTTGCGAACTGCCTCACTACTGCCTTGGGTGATCTGTGTTCGCCTTACCATTTTACTAGGCCTAATAAACTGGCAATTTCTCTGGATCTCTCAGTGTTGGTTTCCTTCATTGGCTTTTGTGGAGTCCAGCACCTTGTAGCGGGGCTAGCCTGCTGCAATTTCAACACTTTAACTTTTTGCCCAAATAAGAGTTCAAATGGACTATATCCTTTGCTTTCTTGGGAAACGTCTCACTACGCATATAATAAAGGTTGTAACTAACTGTCCCAATCATTGGGATTCTCCACTACATAAGCCAAGAACATTCTCATTAAACTCATTGGAAGCATCCTTGGAGCACAAATCAAAGATGGGGAAAGAGGACTCGCCTGGTAGAGAAGCAGAAACCAGGCCTTCCTCTATCCAGACTGGAGGGAGCGTGGAATCGTGGGAGCGGAAGAGGCAATCTCCATACCAAAGTCTGGCCTGAAACCCAATTGAAATAGATCCAGAAAATCCATTTCATACAGCAGTACCTGGAATTGTCCGGCCACCACCCGCTCCAACACCTTGCCCAAATAAGGGAGGTTCGCTACTGGTTGGTAGTTAACCACCAGTCCTAGGTCCAGGTTAGATCCTTCAAGGAGTGGTCTAATTACCGCCTGTTTCAAGGCTGCAGGGAGTACTCCCTCTCTCAAGGAGGCATTCACAGTCTCTGGACCCAGGTGTGATTCCCCCCCCCCAGCAGATCTTTCAATTTACCAAGAAGGGCAAGGGTTGAGTGGCATGGTGGTTGAACAGAGAGATCCAAGCACCCTGTCCACATCCTCGGGTCTCAACTACTGAAACTCATCCAGTAACACCTCCCTTATGAGGAAAGGCTAAAACCCTAAACCTAAACCTAAGCACAGCACACTGGACACATCCCCTGGTTCTGCACCAATGGTGGAGTCCAATTCACTGTGAATCTGAGTGATTTCCCCCTGAAAGTGGATAGCAATCTTGTCACAGTTCTGGAACACCTGAAACAGCTGTGCTAGATGACATTCTGCGGAAGCAATACGGTTGGCGAAATATTGCATTTTTGCCTAACCTGTTGACATGGAATAGGGCCAATAATAGGCTCTATGCCGTGATCGATCAGACGCACAGTGGTGTTTTCTCCACCTGCACTCCAGCTGTCTCCCCTCCCGCTTCATCACCGGTAGCTCAGATATATACTAAGGAACTGACTCAGCTCTGTGAATAGGGAGAGGGTGCTTAGGTGTGATCATGTCAAGCACCCAGGTCATTTCCCTTTTCCATAGGGTGACCTGAACTTCAATAGGAGTGCTGATATCAGATGGATAATCCCCCAGGGCTTTAAGGAAAACATCCAGATCTATTAGTCTCTGAGGACAGATCCCCACCCCTGCAGAGGGTAGAAGCAGCTAGTAGCCTAAACTTGACCAAAAAGTGGTCTGACCATGACAATGGGGTCAGAACCAACCCCTCCACATCCAAACCACCATCCTCCAGTCTCAAGAAAACCAGGTCCAGAATATGGCCCTTCTCATGCATCAGGCTGGTGACATATTGAGACAGCTCCCTTGTTGTCATGGCAGCCATGAAGTCCTGAGACACCCAGTCATGGCAGCTTCGGCATGGATGTTGAGGTCACCCAGTACCAACAATCTGGGGGTCCTCAACACCATCTCTGTATTCAAGCCGAAGAGTCAGTGTTGTGCAAGTCCATGGCCACGTGGCCAGGATAGCTGCAAGGAAACACTGTTTTACCTTCCCGCTTTTTATGGCAGTACCTATTTATCTACAGTGAACCCTCGTACAACGGAGGGTTTGCTTAACGGAAAATCCGTACAATGAAAAAAAAAATCCGCCCCCCCTCTCCCCCTCAGGCAGGCAGGGACGGAGGCGGCTGAGGGGAAAAGGGGTCCCGCCGCCCCCTTCAAAGAGGACCAAAGGGCTGAAGTGACTGTTGACCCATGGGGAGAGGAAGGGGGGTGCTTCTCCCTTCACGGCTGCGCCCTGAGGGGGGGGGATGGGGGACGGACGCCTGCCTACCTGGCTGGCTGCACCCCCGGGGGCTGGAATCCCCGGGGAAGGGAAGGAAGGAAGGAAGGAAGGAGAGGAGCCGAGGAACAGAGAAAGAGGCGAGTCCGGGTTCGGCGGGGAAGGAGGGAGGGAGGGTGGGGGGGCGAGGGGGGCCGAGAGAGAAAAGGAAAAGGGAGGCCGGCGGGAACGGGCGGGTGGCTGGCGGGTCGTGTGTGTGTGTGTGTGTGTGTGTGTGTGTGTGTGTGTGAGAGAGAGAGAGAGAGAGAGAGAGAGAGAGAGACCCAAGCGACGGCGGCAGCCCCACGGGTCAAACCCGGGAGGGAAAGCCCGCCGCCGGGCCGGCAGCTCCCGCCCGCTCCCTTCTCGCAGGCACTTGGGGCAGCGTGCGGGAAGAGTCCCGGCGCAGGTGGCAGGGACGAGAGAGAGAGAGAGAGAGGGGGGGAGAAGGTGGCCAGACCCTCCCAAGAGGAAGCGCCAAGCCGGCGGGTGTGGGGGGGGAATCCGCCCCCTCCCCCCCTCGGAACAAAGTCGGCCGCTGGTGTGCCCTCCTGCCTGCCGGCTGCCTCCGGGGCTCCGGCAAGAGGTGAGGGGGGGGAATTCCCGGCGCGGTCCCCCAAGCCCCCGCCCCAGGCCAAGCGGCGCACCCCACTCCCTCCCCCCACACCTGCGGCCACCTCCGTCCGACCACCTGCGGCCGGCTGGGGAAAGAGGGAAGGAGGGAGGGGAGAGGAGGGACGGCAGATATGGAGGGGGGGTGAGCCGGGGAGGGGCACCCTTACCTGGGACCTGCACGGGGTCCACCGCCCGCCCGCCCCCGTCGCCCAAAAAAACCGCCCCCCGTTGCCCAAAAAACCCACCATAGGAATGCATTGAAACGGATTAAATCCAGTTTCAATGCATTCCTATGGGAAATGACAATTTGTACAACGTAAAACTTGTATAACGTAATTTGATTCGGAATGAATTAATTATGTTATACAAGGTACCACTGTACTTGCATTTACATGCTCTCGAACTGCTAGGTTGGCAGGAGCTGGGGTTATCAGTGGGAGCTTGCTCCACAGTGTGGCACCTGGGATTCGAACCAACGAGCTGCTGACTTTTCAGCCAACAGTTTTCGAAGCCTTAGTTCACTGAGCCACCACGCCCCTGTAGTTAAGGGTGTATAGGGCTACAAATTGCACTTCATTGTAAGGAAATTAAGGATAAGACATGAGTCATTTTCTTAGTCTGATATTAGCAGCACATTTTTGCTCTGCAATAGACTTTATCTAAGGAATGTGAAGTTAGTCAAAACATAATATTCTAGAAGCTTGACCTCTGAATGCTTATTGGACATTCCAGCACCACATGGATGACACAGCAAGAAGTATCTATTGAGACAGAGAGATGTGTGAGAGAAGATTCACCATTACTTACCATTCTTCTTCTGCGTGGTTTCTGGTATCGTTCATCATGATTCTACATTAGCTAGAATTTAGAATTATTTAGATGGACCCCAGTAAAGGGTTAGGAAAGATTACTTAGGAATAGTGTTTGTTAATTTTTAGGGCAAATAAGCTTACATTTTGAATCTATTACATTTTGAATATTTTTATACCTATTTTACTTTGTATTTTTGTTTAGAAATAAATCTGCATATATTTTTACTTTTCTTTCGAAGATTCCTTTTGTTTTGCTAACTGTTGATATATTTTTTAAAAAAATAAGAACCCATGAATTTGCCTTGATAATTAATGTAATCGAAGCCTCAGCAGTGTGCTGGGAGTTTGTTTATAAAATCAAAGGTTAATAGAATTAGAATTCTGAGCACACATTAAAAACACAGTAAAATCCAGTTTTTAGTCCCAAAAAGAGCAGATTCTGTTGCCAGGTATGTAAACCATGGTGTGAATGTGGCCTTCTAGCCAACTTTTCATGTGGGTTTTGGCATATTGTATCTATGGGGCCCCAGAATGAATCATCCGAGTTTCCATTATTTCTTATGGGGCAATTTGCTTTGATATAAGAGTGTTTTGGTTTACGAGCACACTTCCATAACGGATTATGCTCATAATCCAAGGTATTACTTTATGAATAGGAGCCTTGTGGAACTGTGATTAAATGCATGTACTGCAGCTAAAACTGCTCACGATCTGGGGTTCAATCCCAGATAGCTGGCTCATGGTTGACTCAGCCTTCCACCCTTCTGAGGACAGAAAATTGAGTACCCAGCTTGCTGGTGATGGGGGGCAACGTGTAGCCTGCATAAATAAAATTGTAAACCACCCAGAGAGTGCTTGAATTGCTATAGGGTGGTATATAAGCAGAAGACTTTGCTTTTTTAATAAAAGGAAGGGTTGTGTATCATAAAAAGTTCTGGAAGAGCAGTGGATTCTCCTAAGTAGAAAAAAGTAATTAATAGATCCAGGGGAAGGGTATACTGTTTTGGTAAATGTCTGCAAAGATTTTTAGTCTTCCAGGTGAGGTTATCTGGAAGTTGAGTCATCAGAATTGGACTTCTTTTCTTGTTGGACTGAAATGTTT
>JAHTLZ010003797.1:0-10057 GCA_023846285.1 Phrynocephalus versicolor | reverse complement strand
AGCAAGGCGGGCGGCAGCGAGCAGGAGAGGACTCCCTGCTCCTCACGCCTCATCGTCTCCAAGATCCTGAGGCAGATGCCCAAAGTGCGGATGGAGGCCAAGGCCAGGAAGCTGGTCAAGACGATGCTGATGGACGTCTGCAACCACGTGGCGACCGAGGTGGAGACCCTTAGCCAGAGGAACGAGGCGTCCGCTGTTAGTGGCTCCGACGTGCAAAACGCCTTGAAGGAAGCCATGACCAAGGAGTTGGCCAAGCACACGGCTGAGGAGCCCACCAGCGGCGAGTGTGCTTAGAGGAGCATCCCTGCCCGCCCTTCTCTTCTGCCGGGGACAAGAAGGGAAGAAGGCCAAGCGTGTTGCCCTGAGAAGGAACCTAATAATAAACAAGAGAGTTTAAAATATTTTGCTGCTTTAATATACCCCAAAAATCCTGTCCTCTACCACTTTCTATGACATGACCTTCACCTCTGACATTGTGTATGTGTGTAAAATAACTATTTGTGAGGTAGATTTTGAGAGGGAGAGAACCACCAAATCTAGTAACTTGGTCTTGAATAAGTTGGGATTTTAGCAGCTTTACTCACTGACCGCTCTCTTTTTTGTGTTTTCCTCTTCAGTTTGAGAATGTGTGATTGGCTTTTTGCTGATCACAAACAATCATATAAAATGTCGATTTACTGAGGGTTCAACCTAAACAGTAACTAGATAATTTGAAGCGTAGCTGCACCTTTAAATATATATTTTCAAGATGTGTAATTCTTCCTTTAATTGATTAATTGATTTTCAATGCATTCCAATGGGAAACCGCTGCTCTACATACAATTTTTTTTTACTTATGACCATGTGCTCGGAAGGAATGGATAAAATTCGTAAGTAGAGGTTTTAGTGTACTAGCCCTGGAAAATTAGACCTCCGGTTGTTCAAAGTTGGACAGCCCTGATCTAAATAAAATTGAGTTTTGACCTGCAGACTTTAGCAATTAATTTAATACTGGACCTTTTTTAGGCCCCTCTGCTAACCAATGCTTTGAATGTCGATTATCAGGATTAGTAATAATGTTTAGGATCTTATTTTGCTTTAACTCCACACTTGCAACCATGTCCCTATACCAGTGTTGGTGAATCTATGGCATGGGTGCCAAAGGTGGAACTTGGAGCCCTTTCTGCAGGCACCTGACATCACCCCTTCACAGCCACCTGGATTCAGGTTAAATTGCTGTATTGGCACTTTGTGGAAAATTTGTGGGTTTTGAATCACAATTTGGGCACTCAGTTTCTAAAAGGTTCACCATCACTGCCCTGTATTGTACTGTGGTCTGAATATGGTGCACAGGTCTGTGGCAAATAGATTATTGAAGTAATTTTTTAGCTGGGTCCATGATACTCCAGGGACACTGCTTTGCGGTTCCAGTGCCCTACATCTCATGCCTGGCATGGTAACCTGGGTCAGATCGATGCCCAGATTGCAATAAACTCCCTAACCCTAGAATAAAAATAAGCAAGGAACGCCTCCTGAGGAGTAAAAAAACAAAAATAAAAAATAAAAATCACTGTCTCCGACTTAAATGCCGCTAACAAAACGTAGCCTGCGCTTGCGACTGAATTCAAAAGGGTTTCAGCTACTGGGAAGCGGATGCGATTGGCGAATAAGAACCCATGTGACAATATAAAAGTCATCAATAAGAAGCTAATCTTTATTCCTTGACGTAAATGGGGCAATGTAATGCCTCTGTTCTGCGCATTTCGGTTTCTTCCTGAGAGGCGATCAGTTATTACCTTGAGGAGGTGAGCCGTCTCTCTAGATACAGTACTTAGGAAAAAAATCAGTGATAGTGCCTGATTTAAAAAGAAAATTCTTTTCTCTACATATCCAGATCTTTATACATAGGGGAAAAAGAACACAATAGACAACACTTAATTGTAATACACATTTTACACATTTTAGTGATTTAGGAAAGAGCGCAAGGGAAAGACTGCAGAAAGAAACCCAAACTTTTGAAAGCATAACAGAACTGAAGAGTAAACTTAATTTCTTTGGATTTTTTTCCCCTTCTCCATGGTGTTTAGTGGGCACGCGTTGTTTGGCTGCTGTTTGGGATTAAGCTGGTGTTGCTGTATTTGCATTTCATTTTGAATAAAATAGATTTTCGTGGAACAGCTTTGTAATTTTTAGTTGCCTTACGAAAATTACGTGCAATTCTTATATGCCTTTTTTCAAGCTGTGTGTGTGAGTGTCAGGATGGCCGAGTGGTCTAAGGCGCCAGACTCAAGGCTGTACCTTCCCTGTGCTGGGTGTTCTGGTCTCCGAATGGAGGCGTGGGTTCAAATCCCACTTCTGACACATCTCTTTTTTTTCCCCAACCCATAATTATTTTTTTTTCTTTTAACCATTCTCCATGAGAACAGACACAGTTGACTAGGGACGCTAAAAGGTAATTTTCAAGCCATGTTTAAAATATTCATGTATTTCTGTTTTTTTTTTTTTTGTCCTTACGTTCATGATGTCTAACGGGCTCGATTTATTTCATTCTCAAGTTCCTTAGGTATTTCAGGTTTCCTCTTTTGTGATCTACAGAAGCAAGGGTGTGCGGGAAAGATTGTTTTTCTTTTTGATTTTAATTATGACAGTAGATCGACTTCCGGGATGCTTTGGATTATGAAAGGAGAATACGCCTTCGAAGTATTGCAGGTTTTATTGTTGACCTGGTGGGGCAAGAAGCAAAAACATAAACCTTAATGACCTGTTTGAAGATAATGGTAAAAGTTACATTCATGACTACATGTAGAAATTAGAAATACTGTACCGGTACATTGGAAGAGAATGTAAAGAAAATTATATAGGTTGTATATGGTTTGATGAACACTTCTTTTACAGCTTCCCTGGTGGTCTAGTGGTTAGGATTCGGCGCTCTCACCGCCGCGGCCCGGGTTCGATTCCCGGTCAGGGAACATACTTTTTTTGGAGTTTATTATATTTGTCAAAGTAGAGTACAGTATATGTTACTTGTTTGACGTCGGAGGGCTTAGTTCTAAAGAGTTAGGATTAAATTCTTTAAGAAGCAAAGCCCCGAATAAGAAATTAACATTAAATATGTAGTAAGAAATAGCTATCAGAACTGAGTTTATATTTTTATGTATTTTTAAATGGTGGACATTAGTTTTTCTTTTAAAAAATACAATTTTATCTAAATAAACTGCAAACAACTCTTGGTTCAAATCCAGAACAACAGAAAAAAAAAACCAAAGTGCAACAGAAGGAACAAGCAGCAACCATCCCAGGAATGGGAATACTTTTGGTATATGGAAAAAATGTGGGGTTTTTTTCCCCTTTATTTTTATTTTTATTTTTTATTTTTTGGAGAGGGGGTTGTCTGTAAATAAGTCTCATTGACTTCAGGAGAATATGCACCCTTCTTGGAATTTTTTATGGAATTATAATTGCTGCTCCACTTCAGCTGGTCATACTCTGCCTTAATGATTATGTTCTCTTATCATACATATTTTCTAGTCACCCCTGAACTATGAATGTCCACTTCAGCCCTCCTAAGGTATAGTTACAATGCCTTTCCAATTGAAACAATATAATATCATAATAACAACTGGAGTGGAAAACTGTGATAAGGAACTTGTGTTTGTTATGTGCTATCTCACACTGGAGCCAATGTATATTAGCAATGCTATCAGAGAGGGGTCATGGTAAGTGAGAAAAACCAAGGGGCAGGCTTACACTGTGAAATTTGGAGCCACCTGACTGGTACTTAAAAGGTCCTTATTTTCAGTGCAATCTACATAGCTTAACACTCTCTTGAGGAATTTGAGCCATGGCGACTGGACTTTTTGTGTGTGTGTGAATTTGAAACATTTTTCTACTCATCCAAGAAGCTTCATCAGTCTGAGGAAAGTTAGTGGTGAGGCCTCCAAATTATAGTTCACCTTGGTTTCACATCACCCTGATCTGAATAGGCTCATTAGGAGAACAGTGGCCTGAATAGGCTCCTAGGTAGACAAGGGCCAGATTTCGAACTCTCAAGAAGTCCAGTTGCCATGACTCAAATTCCAGATAACCTCGCCTGGATGAAACTTCACATACTCTCTTAAGGATTTCATAAGTTTCCTCCTGCTGAGATCTCCCATGGCCAAGCAGGGGTCCTACAGAGTCACCTTATCCACTATTTCTTATTTATTTTATTTCTTAGATTTCTATACCACCCATCTAGCTGCAGTTTGTGTTACAATGGCTGTCTCCAGAGTTTGTCTGTTGTTAGTGCTGTCCATATTCACTCTTCCTCCTCTTTCTTATAGATTATATATTTGTCTCTTTATCCGGTCACTCATATCTTAACTCTCTTTCTAGTCAGGATAAAGCATCCAACATATTGTGAGTTTTTCCTGCGGTAGTTATCCCTGAACAAAATAAAGCAGAAACACGTGTAAAACCACGTTTCATGACATTTTTCATTATATTTTCCTTCTTGTTCAATGTCTTTCCCTATTGACACCATGTAGGTTCCATACATGTAGGATCTACTGTTCTATCAATTGGGTCTTCTTCTTCTTAGCATTTTTCCCACTTGGTGGTGGGGTCTGCTATTCTGATTTCTGCCTTCCACTTGGCATGGTTGTGGGCTAGGTCTGGGAGAACCTGGAATTACTTCATGTCACTGTCAAGGGTGCTGTTTTGGTCTTCCCCTTGGTCAGGAGCCACTGACCTCCAGGGTGAGACCCTTTTTGGCCAGAATTTCCTCATCAGCACACAAAATGTATCCATGCCAATCACACATCTTGTCAGCGACTGTGTAAATTGGGTAGGCCCATTAAATGGGACAGGAAATAGAGCAGTTGTCCTTTCGCTTATTTCTGGAATTCTATTCATTTTCTACATAACTTTCAAAAAAGATAGCACTTATGAGACATCATGTTACATGGGTTCCAGTCATATTCGTATTACTGGCTATGTTGTTTTATAGTTTTAATATATTGTTGTATGACGCCCAGAGACCACTTGGTAGTGGGGTAGCTATTTTTTTGTAAATAAATAAATAATAACCTTGTTTAGATGCATGTGGCAGAAACTTCTCCTTGCCCTTGGCAGCAAATATACAACAAAGTGAACCACTCACAATTTGTTTCAGAGAGGGTAGCCGTGTTAGTCTTTTAAAGAATTTTAGGCAAAAATCAGAGAAAAACAAAACAAAACAAAACAAAACAAAAGACACAAACATGTGGCACCTTAAAGACGTTCATATTTTAATGTAACATTTTGTGGACACAGCCACTTCTTCAGACATATAGCAGCAGAATGAGGAGTAAAATATATGAGATGGGATATACATTTCATAACAGATATTCATTGGCTGTCAATTTGTTGCCTGCTTAAGAGGACCCTGCAAGCCTGCTGCCTGAGGCAGCTGCCCCACTTTGTCTCATAGTAGGGATGCCCAAGCTTTGTGGGCAACATAACACTGCCTTGAAGGTAGTTTCAAAGCTTTGGCTGGTTTAGAATATAGCTGTTAACTGAAACAAATAATATATATTATAAAACTCCCTTAATTTTAATCTATGTACTCAGGACCTGGCAATTTTAGCAGTTTAAAGGGCTCACTACTGACTGTGCTGATGCTGAGGGGGCGATTAACAGTGAGAGGAAATGTCTTACATTAGACTTTACAACCTTACCTTGTAACTAGAAATCTCTTGAAAATTATAGGGTTTTTAAAAACATAACATGTTTTTTTTTTGTTGGAGCAGGTGTCATTTGAAGAGATTTTGGGCAGTTTTGTTTGTTTAATTTTTTTAAAATATCAAGTTACTCTTTCAATAACAAGAGTAACTTGATGTATAAAAATCAGTAACAATATATTTTAAAATAAATAGATGTTCCCTTGAGGCACCATTACAAAAAAATTAACATGGCATGGCCAGGGAGGCATGTACTACCCTCTCTGAGTGTGGGCTGTTTCAGGCTTTGTGCTGCTGCTTCCAGGGTAGGTGTAACAAGAAGATACAAGAGTCATGACACTGGTGCTCTGTTCAATTCCTTGATATAATATAGGATTATGTCTGTGCATCCAAAAGTCAGGAACTAGGGACATGGGTCAAAGGGGACATGGACAATGTGTCACAAGACAATGCCATGTGAGATTAACTGAAGCGGTGTGTTCGTATTTAAAACCATATCATATGCAAAAACAAAACATTTGTCTCCTCCAGGATGCAATCCTGGTCAATTAATTGTGGTGCTGTCCCGTTCTGATCTCATAGCTGGATTATTCCGTGTCATAAAGTCACATTGAGCATCACAATGGTCCCCTGGCTACAGTGTAAACAGGTACTACCCAATCAACACTCTCCCTGTGAATCCTTAATTTGCATAGTGTTGCCTATAAGTGACCACGCCCACCAAGTTCTAGTGACAGTTGAAGGCTGGGGCTTGACAAGAACAGATCAGGAGAGAACAATGGCAGCCAAGCAACAAGGGAAAAGAAAGGTTGGGGCAATGAAGAGAGAGCATCTCCGGAAGAAGTATCAGAATGCCAGAAGGAGACAAAAGCAGTCCCAGGCTCGCAAATATAAGAAGCTCCAGTCTTGTCTTGACCACGGTGTCAAGCAGGAGAACACCACCAGCACTGTCAGTAGCAAGGTGGTGAGAATCCGCTCGCCTAAGCTCTTTGCGTCCAAGATGGTGCGAAAGGTGCTGAAGACCTACATTGAGGTCAAAGCCAGGGCCTTGGTAAAGGCCTTGTTAACGGATGTCTACAACCACGTGGCAACCGATGCCGAGACCCTGTCTCAGAAGAGCCATCCTTCCCCCATCAGCAGCACTGATGTTCGGACCGCCCTGAAGGATGCTATGGCAAAGGAGTTGGCCAACCACTCCTTGAAGCCCGTCAGTGGTGAATGTGCTTAAAGAAGATCCCCTCCCCTTCTCCTTGGATGCAACCCAGTAGGGAGAAGAGGGAATCATCATAAAAGAACAAAATCCTAATAAAGAACTAAAGACTTTAAAATATTTTGCTGCCTTGATGAGTCCAAGAAATCCTGTAACTCAACCACTGTCTGAAATTCACCTCCAATAATTTTTTTTACTACATACAACTGGACTGTTTAATGAAGTGTGTTTTACTTTGAGCCTGTGAAAGAATCACTTTGCTGTGGACCAAAAAGAAAATCCTATGGATGGAATATGGCAGTGGTTCTCTATCACTCTAAATCAGCATCAGCAGAGGTTCAGGAAGCACAGCCATCAGAATGAAGAGAATATTATAGTATTTGTTTTTGAGGTGGTTTCTGAAAGAAGAAGACACACTATGTAATCTTTGTTCTTCCAATAAAACAGGATTTTAGCAGCTTTATTTACTGGTGCAGATGTGGTGTTTTTAATCTTGGGAATTGTGGTTGGGTGATTAATTATGGTAAACATGCCTCTCTGAACTCTTAAGAAAAGTAAAACTAGATTATGGGTGATACCTTCATAGGCTGCTAGAAGAAGAAAATTAAAAAGGTTATCAGGCACCTGAAGTTTCAGTTTCACCATGAGATGTTAATACCCATAAGAGATGTGTAATGTTCTTAAATGAGAATGAGGCAACTCTTCCTTTTATTCATATGGGAAATGAGTAAAATTAAGATTAAAATTCAGCTTCATTTCCCCTCATTTGTTCAGGGTCTGCAGGATTCAGCAGTTTCTTTTTGTCGTGTGTGTGTGCATGTGTGTGCGTGTGTGTGTTTCTGATTCATCCTTATTAGGGGACTCATCCAGTGAGGCCATGACAGCCTGGCACCAAATGCATTGTAGATTATGTACATATAAAATATAAAAATTAAACCGTCAATGCTGTCTAGAAAATTAACTGGTCATCTGTGGAACTGTTTTAATTTTTCAGCGAAATTGGTTACAGGTGAAGTTGATTATAGATGAAACCGTTTACAGATGAACCAGTAATCCAAGATCAGTTCTAAGTCATAATAAAGTTGCCTGGTAACAGTGGAATTTCTCCATGGAATAGAGGGTATATCACAAACAGGCCTTAATGATGTACCAATCCAGAATTGTCTTCCATTCAGCAACAGTTGCAGCGTTTAGAGGCAGTTCCATTTTTTGAATGTCTATGCCTGGAGAAAATGAGAAGTGTGTCCCTCTGGATGAGACTGGACTCCAAAATTTATCAGTCTAGCCTGCCCTTAGGACTGACAGGAGTTGTGGTCGAACAAAAACTGGAGGGAAAGAGTTTTTCAAATGGCACAGCAAAAAAGGCATGACAAAAAGGGCCTGATTGAAGCGATGTAACTTATCCTCCTCTTGAGTAAAAAGAAAGGGAAAATAGGAAATGAATATGAACAATTTCTTGAGAGTAGGAGGTGCCTTCAAACAAAGAAAGGTCAGTGGTTATTCCCAATCTGTTATGTACACAATTATCTCAAACATCTTAGTGGACCCCACCACCAAGTGGGACAAACGCTAAGCAAAAGAAGAAAGAAAAAGATCTCTAATGTCTTTTTGCAGCGCAGTATCTGGGAAGTCTCAAAAGTAGCAGAAACTTCTCCTTTTGCCTGTCATTTGAGATTCTCACCCAGCTTGCTCCAGGGTCTTTCTTAAAACTGGAGAAAAGAGACAGATCCAATAAAGTCAGCTTGCTTCTCAGACTCATGGATTCCCTCTAAGGATGTGGTTTGTTGCTCACATACTTCGTCCTATGTTTAATCTCTGCAGTGGAGATTCACATGCATGTACCTCATTTTCTCGGTGGAAAGGTAGTTTACAGATTATAACTTGTTTAATCATCATCATCATCATCATCATCATCTGGAAGGGACCAGTGTTAGGTACAGTGTTAGGATTACACATGGAAGAAACAACTGAATAACAAAAATGTGTCTTCTTTCTTTCTTTCTTTCTTTCTTTCTTTCTTAGTCACAACCTGCTTGTTCTCTGGCTAGTGAATATTATCTCTTCTTCATTTGAATCAAAACTTGTTGGATCAGGCCGAAAGCATGTCTTGATAGCAAAAATAGAGCTGTAGTTCCTTAAAAAAATGTTTGTTTCCATGTGAGTTTTCATGGCTCACACAAGCCACTTGCACTTGAGGAAGTGGACTGTAATCCACAGAAATTCCCTTTGAAATAAATATACTAGTCTATAAGATTGAATGATTCTTTTGTTTTTATTATTGCTGTTTGTGCTTAGCACAGCTGCCTCATTGGGAACTTGACAGGGACCATTGAGTGTCCATGCAGTTTCTTTGGGGAATCTACCAGTCGGTATTGAGAAACCCTAATTTTTCATAGTTAACAGTTGGCTGCTGTTTTATGAGTGCCAAGCAGCCAACAAGTTGATATTAATGTTGCTAAATGATATAATAGAGGCTTTATGGAAAGCAAAATTTCCACAGAACATGAGCTGTTCCCGTGCTCTTTTTTCCTGTCCATGTTAAGGCAGACAGCCCTAGCATATACTGTATGAGAAGTGTGGCAGTCTATTTACTTATATTTTTATAATCTATTTATATGAAGAAAAATAATGGATTTGGTTGATGCTACTTGTTTAGTCTTTACAAGCTTCCTGGAATAATGATGGCATTGGAAGTATATTTCTGTTTTAAAAGATAAGTGGAAGATGCAGATTCTAGAACAATTAGCTATACCTGGGTTAGACTTCATACCTAGATTATTTGAAAGGCAAAGTAAGTCATAATCAGGTTCAGCATAACAAAGGTGCCATGGCTACAGGAAAGGCAGGGATACCCAATCAGCACTCCCGATGCAGCTCCTTCATTTGCATCTATTGTCTACAAGTGGGCATGCCTGCCCCAGGCCTGGTGCCATTTGCGTCGTGGGAGCCTCAGCAGGAAGGCAAGAGCCATGGCTGCTAAACAGCAAAGCCGGAAGAAAACCCGAGAGGGGAGGCCAAAGAAGGCCCAGAAGAAGCACCTGCAAGCCCATCGGAAGCAGAAGAAACTGCAGCCCCAGAGGCGGCAGAAGCGGCAGGCGCCTCCCAAGCAGAGAGGCCGCCCAAGCAAGGCGGGCGGCAGCGAGCAGGAGAGGACTCCCTGCTCCTCACG
>JAHTLZ010000317.1:2241703-2271392 GCA_023846285.1 Phrynocephalus versicolor | reverse complement strand
ATTACAGCACAAACTAGGAGTCATCAGGACCCTAAGCCACAGAGCAGAGAGCATCCCCACCTCCACAGAAGCCAAGAAGAAGGAAGACAGGCACCTGAAGACAGCACTTAAGGCCTGTGGATATCCAAAGTGGGCCTTCAACAAAGCAGTAAGCCGTCCCAGAAGAACAAGGGATCAGTCTGAGACCCAGACCCAGCGGAAGAACCTGGTCATTCCTTACATGGCTGGAGTGTCAGAAAAACTTAAAAGGATTTTTGGCAAACACCACATCCCTGTTTATTTCAAACCCACAAACACACTAAGGCAGAGACTTGTCCACCCAAAGGATCCGGTACCCAACCATAAAAGGAGCAATATAATATATGCGGTCCAATGCTGTGAGGAGTGTTCAGACCTCTACATTGGGGAAACCAAACAGCCATTAAACAGAAGGATGGCCCAACATAGGAGGGCTAACAGCTTAGGACCAGTATCAGCAGTACACCTCCATTTGAAGGACAAAGGGCACTCTTTCAAAGATGAGGATGTACACATATTAGACAAAGAAGAGAGGTGGTTTGAAAGAGGAGTAAGGGAGGCCATTCATGTGAGCATTGAAAACCCCTCCCTCAACAGAGGTGGGGGCCTCCAGCATAGTTTATCTGCTACTTATCAAGCTGTGCTTTCCACACTACCGAGACAAATCAAAAAGCCTTTACCACCAAGGCCATAGCTAACAACCCATTAACGAACCTTTCTTGATAAATTTCAGCACCTTAAGCCTGGATCACCTCAAGGCTAATGATACCATTGTCTCCCCAACAAGCCTACTTAGGCCATTGTTCATCTGATGAGCCTAATTAAGGTCAGGGTGACTAGAGGGCAAAGCTGTTTGGATGAACAGCGAAACATTTCTATCTCTCAAAAAAGAAGTCCAGTAGCCATAACTCAACTTCCAGATAAACTCACCTGGATGACTGAGAATCTTCACAGACAACCAAATGTAAAGTAATGCATATCGGGGCAAAAAATCCAAACTTCATCTATCAACTCATGGGCTCTGAGTTATCCGTGACGGATAAGGAAAGAGATCTTGGTGTGTTGGTGGACAGCTCCATGAAGGTGTCTCCCCAATGTGTGGCAGCGGTGAAGAAGGCCAATTCCATGTGTTGAATAGTGAGTTCACGATGCCGGAAATCCATCAATACAGCTTTATTGCACAACAACGAGGACAGACAAACACGAAGCAAGAGACAAGGAAACACACATGCGTATTTATACAGACACTGCCAGGAGGTAGCTGTTAATTGACTGCAGCTGGTCTGCCCTCAGTTAACCCATTCTTCTCCAGCAATGCTGCCTGTACCTTCACTACATAACACCCCTTCCCCCTAACTAAAACTTTATTCACAGATAAAATCCTGTAAATATTTTGGTCGGCTCCTCACACGCTGTGAGCGTCGTAATTCTGTGGCTATCTCAGTTTCATCTTGTTCCTGGTTGTTCCTCTCTATCGGACCATCCACTGCCTCTTCTTCGCAACCCCATTCTCCCTCTGGGATCATCTCCTGTTCCAACTTTTCGGGTTCGCCTGTTTCCATCTCAATTAGTGGGGCACCCTCTTCCCGTTCGCCAAGCCCACTTGATTCTCCCGCGTCAACTACACTCGCCTCAGGAGCCCTGACCGGGTTTGCCCACCTCCGCCGTAGTTGATCCACATGCCGGCGTAATACCTTCCCTCCTCCAATAGACACCCCATATGACACTGGTCCCCTTATTTCTACGATGGTTGCTGGAACCCAATCTGGTCCTCTAACATAATTCCGGGCATAAACCCAATCCCCCACTTGAAAAGACCTCGGTGTCTCTGGGGCTTCACGCTGCGGAGGTCGGTCTAATGTCAGGTCTGGATTTAATCTATCTAATAAAGATGTCAACCTCCTATTCATTAACAGCTCAGCGGGACTCCTACCCGTACCCGCATGTGGAGTGATATGCTGCTGCAATAGGAAATTAGCTAGCTGTGATTGCCAATCTCCCTGCACTATTCTCCGCAAGGACTCCTTAGTTGTCCTCACCATCCTTTCCGCCTGCCCATTAGTCGATGGATGGAAAGGCGTGGCTGTAATATGGCGGATCACATTCGCCGCCATAAAACGTTGGAACTCAACTGAGGTAAAGGGTGTGGCATTATCTGACACTATAGTGTCAGGCAACCCATGCGTTGCAAACAGCCGCCGCAGTGCCCGAACCACTACCCCTGATGTCATTGATGAGACAGTGACTACTTCTAACCATTTAGAAAATGAATCTACTACCACAAGGAACACTTGACCTTGGAAGGGGCCAGCAAAATCAATATGCAGTCTCGACCATGGTGTTCTGGTTGTTTCCCATTTCTGGATGGGCGCTTGTGGCCTGGCTGGGCGAGACTCCTGACATGGGTGACACACCTGGACCCGTTCCTCGATGGCTTTATCCATCCCTGGCCACCACACGTAGCTACGGGCCAAAGCCTTCATCCGTACAATTCCCGGGTGTCCTATATGTAATGCCTCCAAGACCCTCCCCTGCAATTTTGGTGGGATGATGACTCTATTTACCCACAACAAGCACCCTTTGTGCACTGACAATTCATGTTGGCGTGAACAAAAAGGCTTAAATACACTCTCCAACTTCCAGAAAGGCCACCCCTTCCATACCCAATTCAAAACTCGAGACATTATCGGGTCCCTTGCTGTCTCTCTTGCTACATCTGATGCATGCAGCGGAGGATCGGGTAGGTCCTCTATTAACATGATACCATGTGCAGGGGCAGGATCCTCATCCGAGCTGTTCACTGGTAATCGACTAAGGGCATCAGCATGTCCCATCTCCTTCCCTGGCCGGTAGCATAGGATATATTCATATGCTTCCAAAAAGACTGACCAACGCAACATTCGGGGAGACAACACTTGGCGGGTCTGACGTCCGGGGGCAAATATGCCTAATAACGGTTTATGATCTGTGGCAATTTCAAACGGACGACCATAAACATAATCATGGAATTTCTTTACCCCTGAAACGAGGGCTAGGGCTTCTTTATCAATTTGGGCATAATTTCTTTCCATTGCAGATAAGGTCCTTGAAAAATATGCAATTGGAGCCTCTCTCCCATCTGGCATGCGGTGACTTAACACTGCACCCACTCCATATGGGGATGCATCACATGCCAATACTATTGGTTTCTTTTCATCAAAATGGGTAAGTACACTATCTGATGATAACAAATTCTTAACAGCATTGAATGCCTCGCCCTGCTTCTGACCCCACACCCAAGGGGTCCTCTTATTCAATAACCTGTGTAACGGCTCAGACACCAATGCTTTATGGGGTAAGAACACATGATAAAAATTTAACAGCCCCAAGAATGATTGCAATTCCCTCTTTGACCGTGGTACTGGGGCATCCTGTATCGCTTTTACCTTAGCATTGGTGGGATGAATCCCGGTAGCATCTATCAAATATCCCAGAAATTCCACCTGTGACACTCCAAACTGACACTTTTCTTTTTTGGCCTTCAACCCTGCATCTTGTAACCGACCCAACACTTCGTGAAGACGCTTCAACAGTTCTTCCTTGGAACTCCCGGCCACAAGAATATCATCAAAGTATGGAAGGACCCCAGGGATACCCTTCAACAGCCCTTCCATTAAACTATGGAAAATTCCTGGGGCCACACTGACCACAAACTGCAAGCGCTTAACCTTAAACGCCCCACGATGGGTCACGATAGTTTGAGCTTCTGCAGTGGCATCGTCTACTGGCAATTGTTGATATGCCTGGGCTAAATCCAATTTTGCTAATACCTTTCCCCCCGCCAGTGATGCCAACAAGTGGCTTACTGCTGGTACCGGGTATGAATGCTGTTGCAGGGCCTTATTAATAGTACATTTATAATCCGCACAGATTCGTACTGCTCCATTTGCCTTCAAGGGGGCCACAATTGGGGTTTCCCACCGAGCATTCGCTACTGGCTCTAATACTCCTTGGCCAATCAACCGGTCTAATTCTTCATCTATTCGGGGTTTCAATGCAAAAGGTACCCTCCTAGGCTTCAAACGAATAGGTGCGACCATTGGGTCAAGGTTAAATGATATGGGTGGTCCCTTATATAATCCCAATGACTCATCAAACACCCTCGGGTACTCCTGATAGAGTGCCTCTACATCCACCCCCTCCACCTGGTGGATTCCCACTACAGTAATCCCCAGTGGTTCAAACCAATCCAATCCCAATAAATTCACACGATGTCCTTTCACTACCACCAGCCTTAAAAGCCCCCTGAATTGTTGATACTGCACTCGGAATGTCCCCATTCCCATTACTGGAACACGCCGCCCTTGAAAATCCATCAGTTGAACTGATAATGGTTCTAACTGCAGCCTTCCCCTTTCTACACAAATCTGCTGGAAAGTGTCTTCTGAGATTATTGATAGAGCTGATCCTGAGTCCACCTCCATCTCACATGGGACCTCCTGTATGTGCACAGTCACTTTGATCTTCTTGCGAGTGCTCATTTGAACACTTTGGATAGGAACCGGGTCTGCATAGTTTATAACAGAGTGACATTCCTCCACTTGCAGTCCTCTTTTCTGCTGTTCCCACGATCTGTGCTGTGTCCTGGGTTCTTTGAGCCTTCTAGCTCTGCACACCCACGAAATATGTCCCTTCTTCCCACACAGTCTACACAAGGCTTCACGAAAACCACAATGTCTTTTATCATGATTCATCCCACAAGCTGCACACCCATGGGGCACTTCATTCCTTTTTGCCTTTACACTCTCGGTCAGGTGGACCTCCTCTTCCTCCACGACGTCCTCCCTTGGTGGATAATTTCTGGCCGCCACGCTCCCATGATGAATAGTCTCTGGCCCTTTTGGCTGGGGAGGTTTGCATGCCATGCGAACCTCACGTGTTGATTGCTCAGCTGCTTCTGCTGCTAACGCCTCCTCAAACGCCACTCTGAAGGTCAGCTCTTTCTTAGCAAACAAACGCCTTTGCAGCTTCTCATCTCTTAACCCACAGACCAATCTGTCCCTCAACGCCGTCTCTAAAGCTGTAAAATTACAATATAATGCAGCTTGCCTCAATGCTGTTATGTACCCCGAGATTTTTTCTCCTTCTGCCTGATCACGTTTGTAAAATGCATGCCGGCAGGCTATCTCTGAAGGCTGTGGTGAGAAATGATTCCTCAGCTTCTCTTTAATAACATCAAAAGGCGTTGTCTGCAATTGGGCTGGTGCTATCAGTGCCCTCGCGACTTCAAAGGTGGCCCGCCCACACAAGCTAAAAAATGTTGCCCTTTGCAAAGTTGCATCTGTGATCTCTTGGGCTGCCAAATAAAAGTCAAAACGTGTCATATAAGACTCAAAGTCTTCTACTGTCTCATCAAAAGGTTCAAATTGCCCCCTCAAATTGCCGCTCATTCTCCCAGCTCTCACGTTACTACTCGGGAGAGGGGGTGCCTCTTCAGCCGACATGATCCTTCTCACTCGCAATAACTCACGGCTGTCACTTTTACCTTCGTCGCCAGTGTTGAATAGTGAGTTCACGATGCCGGAGATCCATCAATACAGCTTTATTGCACAACAACGAGGACAGACAAACACGAAGCAAGAGACAAGGAAACACACATGCGTATTTATACAGACGCTGCCAGGAGGTAGCTGTTAATTGACTGCAGCTGGTCTGCCCTCAGTTAACCCATTCCTCTCCAGCAATGCTGCCTGTACCTTCACTACATAACACCATGCTAGGGATTATCAAAAAGGGGATTGAAAACAAAACAGCCAACATTATAATGCCATTATACAAAACAATAGTAAGGCCCCACCTGGAGTATTGTGTACAATTCTGGTCACTGCATCTCAAGAAAGACATAGTGGAACTGGAAAAGGTGCAGAAGAGAGCAACTAAAATGATTACTGGGCTGGAGCACCTCCCCTAGGAAGAAAGGCTAAAACATTTGGGCCTCTTTAGTCTGGAAAAAAGGCGCTTGAGGGGGGATATGATGGAGACGTACAAAATAATGCAGGCTATGAGTAAAGTGGATAGAGGGAAGCTCTTCTCTCTCTCCCAAAATACCAGAACTAGGGGACATACACTCAAATTGAGGGCTGGGAGAGTAAGAACTGACAAAAGAAAATATTTTTTCACCCAGCGCATTGTAGGTCTATGGAACTCCCTGCCACAGGATGTGGTGATGGCATCTGGCCTGGATGCCTTCAAAAGGGGATTGGACAGATTTCTGGAGGAAAAGTCCATCACAGGTTACAAACCATTATTATGTGCAATCTCCAGGCTTAAAATCGGGATACTTCAAGGGCCAGATGCAGGGGAGTGGTATCAGGAGACAGAGATCTAGTCTCATGCGCTCCCAAACGCATCTGGTGGGGCCGCTGTGAGATACAGGAAGCTGGACTAGATGGGCCTTTGGCCTGATCCAGCATGGCTCTTCTTATATTCTTATGTTCTTGTGTTCTAAATTCAATAATAAGCAGAGTGCTAAGGAAAGAATAGTGGTGCTGCCTATGCAGTTGCATTTTTTTCAGAACACAGTTGCCTCCAGGTGTAAAGGTGAGAGGGATCCCCAAGGCCACCTGCTCTGACCCCTTGCCCAGGCCCGCTGCTGCCACTGAGGACCAGAGGCCCTTTTCCCCATCAGAGGGAGGAGAGGGAGCAGTCCCCCCTCCCTTCAGAGAGCCTTTGGTGAAGGGCGGGTGGGGGAAAATCCCTTCAGGATGAGGTGGGCCATAGCTCGCTCTCCAAAGACAGGAAGGCACCCCATTGGCTCCCAGAAGAAAAATATGGGAAAGGGGCTTCTGTGAGGCGGCCAAAGTGCCCCCTTCCCTCGGGAGTTTCAGGGAAGCGGAGAGGGTAGAGCCCTTCACCAGGGCTGTGGGCGAAGAGTGGTTGGGCGGGTGGGCAGGAGGGCCTCTGGGTTCTCTGAAAGCCCCTTCCTCAGGCTCAGACCCTCCCCTCCAGTCAGAAGGAGGAGCACGGGGGGGGGGCTCCATTCCCCACCAGTTTCCAGGTATGAGGGGAAATTGAGGGCCAAAAGAGCCCCCTCACTTTCTTCCCAAGGGGGTTTTCTGAGTGGTTGGGAGGAAAGTAGTACAAGTGCACTCTCACTCCCTATAATTTGGTAAGTCACATTTAGAGTAAGCCCAATGGTATTTACAGTGGATTCCCCACTGATTTAGTTGGTATAGTGTACCTCGGATAACTACTGCCCCGGATAATGAATAATTAACAAGTGCAAATTTCCGGGTATAGGGCTGCCTCTGATAACGAATTTTCTCTATGGGCTGCCTCGGATAACGAATCGCAATTCCTAGGTATAGGTCTGCCTTGGAGAACGACTTTTCTCTATGGGCTGCCTCGGATAACGAATTTTCTCTATAGACTGCCTCAGATAATGAATTTCCAGCATGCATCAGTAAAAAAGTTATCCCGGGTGAAACTGCATCTGTACCTTTAAAGTGCACTTTTTAAAGAGTTTTGAGCAAAAAAACAGGTGTCTGTTCCTTTTTCCTAGGCTCCAGAATGGATTAAACGGTTTCCCATTCATTCCTATGGGAAACTGCGTTTCAGATAACGACGTGTTTCGGATAACAACTAACCTCGGAAAACGAATTACTGTCGTTATCTGAGGCACCACTGTATTGGATTTCAGACTTGAAATGGTATGACTTTGTGCATTTTCAGAGAGAGAAGGTTTTCTGTACTCAAATCTGGAGACAGAACATAGATGAAAAACAATCTATATATGCCTGGTGGGCATATGGAGAGATAACTTTGGCCATAGTCTTTACTGGGGCATATTCAGATAGACACATTTAGGCAAAAAGAAACATAAATGAAGAGCAAGCGACACTGTGTTACACAGCGACAAGAAGAATTATTGTTGTTAAGCGAATATTGTATTGAGAGAAGTAATTGATAATGTCCCACACTTTACATAAGCTGTATTTCAGATATTTTCTATATAGTACAAAATATTTTTCCATATGACACTTACAATTTAGACTGCTCCACTTGAAGAGACTATTAGACTGAAAGGAGAGCATTCATTTTTAGTTAGTAAAAAGAGAGATAATAAAAATAAAAATTTTAAAAAATGAAAGCTCATGACATTCTGAGATGGAGATTCTCATGATCTACAAGAATTAAACATTCTAGGATCAAACTGTGATAAAAACTAATAGGCAAGGAGATTGTTACAAGGAAAGTGATACTATTCCCCTCCCAACTTTCCTGAAGTGACTCTCCATTGTGTTGTGAGACATAACCTGTTGGTTTGAGGATCCGTGTGTCCAGTGCCTGCTGAGGGGATATTGCTGGCACCTGCAGCAGGAGCAGAGTTCAGGGATTCCATGCCTCAGGTGCTGTTGCTGACACCAGCAGGGATGGATGATTATGATGTCATAAACTACACGGTGGTGAGCCGGAGAACAGAGCTATCTAACAAGGTCTGGACAATGTTGCCTCAGCTAAATGAGACCAAATTCATCAAAGAACATGACACTCTGTGGAAGGTGATTAGTGGGATCAGTTGGGATCTACTTCCTAAACCAGATGTGGGCACAAGATAGTTTTGGATCTGCTGGTAGATATCAGAATCTTTTGCAACTGGTCAGCTTGACATTCTGCCTTCATTATTTCCTCCATTATTTATCAATCACAAGCAAATGCACATGATATTAACTTTTCTGCCGTGACACTTCTAATAACTTGTGCCTCTATAGGTGACACCCACTGTACCATAAAGGCTAGAAGGAGACCTGGGCTGAAATCCTTACCTAGCCATGGAAAACATGGGGGTGGGGTGGGGCGGGGGGGATTGGTTAACAACTCATTGAACATTTTACATTCCTTGAATAAGTCTAAAGTGATGTGGAAGACTGGAATTATTGCTTTTGTCAAAAGCAAACATGCTAATTCTGTTTAAAACAAAGATGAATGGTTGAGTAGGTGGGTTATAGCACTGCACTCTAAAGAGATAACATGCTTCTACAAGTTATAATTTAAAAGAGTTGTATAGTTTCATACAACTGTTGTTTAAGGTATACCCAATATATTATACCCAAGAGTTTGGTTAAAGAAGAGTTTTATCAAGCCTGGCTATTCAGGCAATAAACCAGCACTATAAAACATCTGGTCCTCGAGATGTTATTAGCTTGCCTCTCCCATCAGTGCTAGACAGTGTAGACAGTGACAAGTGATGGGATGAGGGGCGCAGTTCAACAGCATCATGAAGATCACACATTCCTGGTCCTTGCTGTGACATTAAGCTGTCACAGCGAGGATCAGGAATGTCACAGCAAGGATCATTAAACTGGGCTTCATTAAACTGCCCTCAAATTAAGCCGTGGACAGAATATATCGGTACAGCTTCATCCTTATCTGATATGGCTGAAAAAAAGGAGGGGAAAGATCCTCTTGAAATGGTGTAAAAGGATCATTAACAGTTACGTTACCCTACTATTCTTGAAGTTTTTCCCCCTAAAATAAAAAAAAATCTAAACCTTTTTTTTTCCTAATTTTTAAAAAAATTCTCTACCTTTTTTCCAGGATCTGTTCAGTCTTCAAGAAAGGAAGCCATAGGAAGAACAGAGTCCATGTTCATCCGCTAAAGGAAGGAGGGCACGATAGAAAGAGAGGATGCCCACACCAGGGGGGGGGAAACGCAACACAGATAGAGGACCTGGATGAAAATGGTGAGGCTGTTTTGAGGGCGAGAAAGGGAGGGAGACGTTGCAAACTGCTTAATGCCTCAGCTTTTCAGCTCACCCATAGTTTGCAAATATTTATTTATTTATTTTGAGCTTGCTTTGTTCTGTGACTGATCACCAGGAATTAAGCACAGTTTATTTTTTTTACCAAATAAGAGAATGTTCATCTCAATAAAGTAAGCCATCGCCTTGAGCTGGTGCAGGGCTGTTGTTAACAGGACTTTTTGAGAGGTCTAATTCAGAGGGTTGTCATACTTTAGAAGTAACTTTGGAATTGGGTGATGGGACAGAAACAGATGCGATGGGTGTCTGACGTTACAATTGAAAGCAATCAGGTCTGAGCTTTCTTTTGGAGAGAGAATACTACTTTTATCTGTGTTTTTGTTCCTGTATGCCACCAAGTCCAATTTATGATGGCTCTGTGGAGTCTATGAAACTTCGTCTATGAAGGAGTGACCTCTGACTGATCCTATCACTATCAGCTCTGTTCTGTCTTACAGATTTACAACCATAGCTTCCTTTGTGGATTCAAACCATCTCACAACACTTGGGTTTCTTCTTTTCCTGCTTTCTAGTTTCCCCAGCACTATTATCTTTTCTAGCAGGCCATCTTCTATTAACTGTTATGATTTTTTTGGGCTGTTTGGCCGTGTTCTTGAAGTTTTTCTTCCTGATGTTTCACCAGACTCTGTGGCTGGCGTCTTCAGAGGTCAAGGAGTTCAGGGAACTAGGAGTTGTCTCCGCGCTCTGGGGTACAGAGTGAGTGAGAATGAGGGTTTTAAAGTTGAGGAAAAGAGGAAATTTGTCCTATGCAGGAGAATAGGTGTTAGTCATTGTATTGTGATGAAGAGATTAAGAATAGAGATGGGCACAAAATGGAAGAATTCCATTTCATAATTGGTGTTACATTCGCTATCTTCCAGTCATCAGGCACAATGCCTGATTTGAGGGAAAGATTATATATTTTGGATAGGATCTCAGCAATGTCATCTTTAAGTTCCTTGAGAACTCGTGGATGGATGCCATCTGGTCCTGGTAATTTGTTAACATTTAGTTTAACAAGACATGCAAGGACCTCCTCCCTAGTTATTTCTATCTGGCTTAATTTTTCGGTTTCCTTCCCTATGAAGACAGGCTCTGTTTTGGGCATGTGGTCTCTGTCTTCTTCAATGAATACTGAAGCAAAGAATTCATTGAGTCTCTCTGCAATCTCTGTTTCCTCTAATTATCCCTTGCCTGCCATTATCATTGAATGGTCCAATGGCCTTCCTAGTTGGGGTCTTACTTCTGATGTACTTAAAGAAGTCCTTGTTATTTCTTTGAGTGTTTTTAGCTATACGCTTCTCCAAGTCTTGCTTTGCTTTCCTGATTGTTGCCTTGCTTTTGTTCAGCCATAATTTATGTTTCTGCCTGTTGTCCTTGTTTGGACAAGCCTTCCTTCTAAAGGAGCTTTTCTTGTTTTTGATCACTTCCCGAACAGCTCCTGTATGAACAGCTAGACATATAACCAAGAAATTGGTGCATCCCTTACTAATTATAGAACATTGTTTATCTCCAAGGCAAGACACTGTGACATACCACCATATTTTCCTTACCAGGAATTAGGGAGATATTATTACTTATTGAAGCACAGGTTTTTATGAAGGTGCAGTGGGGACAGAAGTCAGAACAGAGGGCCTAGCTGCCTAGCTGTGTGTGTGTGTGGGGGGGGGCTGTTTGGAGGCTAGAGACTCTTTTCCTGGCAAATGGCAGTCTCCGAGCTCAAACTAAGGAAAGTGTGGAGGTAAGTGATTCCTTCTGTGTGTGTGATTTTCCAGAGGTAACTCTCCATGTGCTGGAGGGTTACCTCCAAACTCCTCATGGCCAGCAAGGAGGATGTTGCCCAAAATGGGAAAAAACTATGTCTCATAGAATCATAGAATTGGAAGAGATCTCAAGGGCCATCTGGTCCAACCCCCTGCCATGCAGGAACCCCCATCACAGGACTCCCAACATGTGGCCATCCAGCCTCTGCTTAAAAACCTCCAAAGAAGGAGACTCCGCCACTCTCCTTTGGGGCAGCATCTTCCACTGCTGAACACTGCTCTAACCGTCAGGAAGTTCTTCCTAATGTTCAAATGGAATCTCTTTTCCTGTAATTTGAAATCATTGCTCTGAAGCCATGGAAAACAAACCAGTCCCTTCTTCGATACAATATTGTTTCAGATACAGTAATACCTCATAAGGCGAATGCCCCTTAAGATGAAAAACTCAAATGATGAATGCAGTTTATGGGGATATGAAAAACTCCTAAGACAAATTTTTTCCTTCCCCTTTACCTTCATTTTGCGAGGTACTATTGATCCTCGCCCAGCCAGGGCTGTTTGCAAGGGAACAGCCCAGGCTGGGTGAGGATCAATGGGTACCTGCTCTGCCCAACAATTTGGTGGACACAGCTGGGATTAACTGACCTTTGCCCAGCCCATGCTGCTTGGAAGGGAAGCAACGGTGGCGATCTGCCGCCTCTGCTTGCCTTCCAAACAGCACCGGCTGGGAGAAGATCCGGGGGTCCGTGCTTTGCCTGAGCAGAGCACCGGCACATGGATCTTTACCCAGCCCGGGAGGGAGTGCAGAACTGCACACAGTATTCCAGGTTTGGGGCTGTTCAGAGCAGAATACAGTGGTACTGTCACCTTGCTTGCCCTAGAAACTATGCTTCTGTATTTGCAACCAAGAATTGCATTGGTTTTCTTGGTCGCCAGTCACACTGCTGACTCATGTTCAATTTGTGGTACTCCCAGATCCCTTCCAGATCCCTTTCACAGGTACAGTACTATTTTCCAGCAAGGTGTCTCCTATTCTTTATCTATGCAATTCATTTTTTTTTCTGCCTCAATGTAGGACCCTACATTTCTCTCTGTTGAAACTCATTCTATTTGCTTTGGATTAGCACTTTAATCTTTCAAGGTCATTTTGTATTTTCATCCTATCCTCTAGGGAATTAGCCATCCCTCCCAATTTGGTATCATCTGCAAATTTAATCACTCTGCTCTCTTTTCCTTCATCCAAGTCATTAATAAAGATATTGAATAGCACCAGACCCAGAACAGAACTGTGGGGCACCCTACTGATCACCCCTCTCCATGCTGAGGAGAAGCCATTGAAGCAATTACAAATCCACCTATCAGTAGCATTGTCTATTCCACATTCTACTAACTTTTTTGCAAGTATGTCATGGGAAACCTTATCGAAGGACTTATTGAAATCAAGATAAACAACAACCACAGCATTCCCCTAATCCACCAGGTCTGTAACTCTATCAAAAAAAGAGACCAAATTATTCTGGCCTGACTTGCTTTTGAGAAACCCGTGTTTGTTGGCAAAGCTTGGGAAATTCGTTTGAATTTCCTCTATATGCAACAGAAGTGTGTTTTAGCTTGCAAGAAAGTTAATCAACCTTAGAAAGTCCCACCTCTCTCTCTCTACCCTCCAGAACTAGCCCTTTAAACAATAAACACACACAAGAAGCTTGTTTGGTTAAATAGTATAAAAGAAAAGAGTTTACTTACATAGTTTCTCTAGCAGGCACTAAATACAGCTGAGATTAAATGCAGGTTGTAAAAAATAAAGAATAATAGTATCATCCCCCCCCAAAAAAAATGGTTTGGGCTGTGTCCTTTCCTGCCCACATGCTGAGGCAGAAAGGAACACATTAGACATGGGCATGACTTGACGAAATTCTCGTTTCCGTTTCCGTTACTTGTTTCCGTTACGCAACAGAAACGGTAATGACAATTACTCCCCCAGAACTCGAACTCGAACCGACAAAAGAAAAATTGGGTCTGATTTGTCGTTGTCGTTCCTGGCATCGCAGCGATCGCGCGATGCCAAGCGGCACAGAAAAAAAGTTTTAAAAATAAAAAAACCCTGATTCCCGGCCAAAAAAGCAGACTAAAATATGCCTGCCTGAGGGCACCTACCAGAGGGGTGGTTTCTGGGGGGGGTCCCCACTCCAGCCTCCCCCCTCCTGTCCTGGGCTGCTGGTACCAGACTGGGAGGGGGCATCCTCGGCGTCTCCATTTGCCATGCGGTGCGGGGGGATCCAAAATGGCGACCGCAATATTTTTTTTGAAATCGTGGTCCAAAAACCCACCAAAGCACCACAGAAACATGCGAAAATTAGCTATTTTAAATGCTTGAATTTTTACAGTAGCAGCAGTGGGTTTTTCTTGCAGTAAAATGTCTCCATTGATTTTATTTTATTTTATTTTATTTTATTTTTATTTTTTTACACCTGTGCACGGGCAATGATGGGCTGGCCATGGGATGGGACCATGCAAATTTTTGGAGCCATTCCACCAATCACATGGCCAGGTTTTGCTGAGACTTCTGGATGTGCCAGAGAGGGCATTAAAACCCCACCAACCCTAATCCTAATCCTAATCCTAATCCTAATCCTAATCCTAACCCTAACCCATACGCCAGTACACTGTGTTCTTAGTTTGCCAGAGGCACCCAGAGGTACAGCCCACTAACCCACCCTAACCTTAACCGTTACCCTAAGCCTAGCCCTTACCCCCTAACCCCATGCTCTGGAAACTGGAAGTCAAGTCATGTTAAATCGCGGCGGTAATGACAAACGACACGACGAAACGACAAATTTTTGAAAAATTTCACGAAAAACGGAAACGAGCCGAAACGGACCCGTCCCAAAAAACGACAACTCGAAAAAAAAAAATTCCTGGTCGTGCCCATCTCTAGAACACAGAGAGTCACATCCTCTCTCTGTGAGTTCAAAACGCCTAATGGTGGCTGGCCTCTAGCCAAATCTTTCCATGTGGGAAGAAGCAGGAAATAGAAAGGCATGGTTAGCAAACCCCGGGAAATATAAATCTCTCTAACTTGTCATCGTGCAAATAGACCAGGTAGGTTGTGACATGCATCGCCCCTCCCATCCGTGGTGAAATCAACCATGATAGATTGATTATCCAGCAGTGTTGACTTCTAGTAATGACAGTATTCTTTGTTAAATAATTACAGACTGTCTGCTTAATAATATGTTCTAGAATCTTTCCAGGAATAGATATCAAGCTGACTGGGCAGTAATTATTTGGGCCCTCTTTTTTCTGCTTTTTGAAGATAGGGACAACATTTGCCCTCCTCCAATCTATGGGGACTTCCCCTGTTCTCCAGGACTTCTCAAAGATTATTGCCAATGGTTCTGAAATTACTTCCACCAGTTCTTTTAATATCCTTGGGTGCAATTCATCTGGCCCAGGAGACTTAAATTCATTTAGGGTTTCCAGGTATTCCTGTTCTACCTTCCTACCTATTCTCTGCTGCAATTTCCAACCTACCTCATCTACTCTTTGACCTGACTGAACTCTTTTTTTTCCTTCCTGGAGAAAACAGGCAAAGAAGGTGTTGAGTAGTTCTGCCTTTTCCCTGTTTTCTGTTAGTAACTGGTTATCATCACCACGCAGAGAGCCTATTATTTCCTTATTTTTCTTTTTGTTGCGGATATAATAAAAAAAAACCTTTTTACTATCTTTAATCTCTCTGACAAGTCTAAGTTCATTCTGTGCTTTAGCTTTTCTTACCACCCCCTGCATATACTGGCTATTTGCTTATTTGGTGCATTCTCCATTTTTCCATTTCCTGTACATTTAGCTGACGTGAAAGTTCTTTAGTTTATTCCACCATTGTGGTTTCCTTAGTCATCTCCCATTTTTCTTGTTGGAACTGTTTTAGATTGTGCCTTTAATATCTCACTTTTAAGGAATTTCTATCCATCTAGGACCACCTTCTCTTTCAGTGCCTTGGTCCATGGAATTACAGCCAATAATTCCCTAAGTTTACAAAAATTAGCTTTCTTAAAGTCTAGGATGCTTGTCTGACTATACTTAGCTTTCTCTTCCCACTTTATAACAAATTCCAAAAGAGTATGTTCACTTCTCCCTAAAGCTCTCATACTTTATGGGTTTCAGCACTTTAGGCCATTGTTCACCTTAAGGCTATTTAGACTTCTCTACCTAACGAGCCTGTTCAGGCCATTGTTCATCTTATGGAGGACTTGCAACTAGCTTTTTTCAGACCGATGGAGCTGTTTGGATGAGCAGTGAAACTTTTTAGTCTCTCAAGAAAAAGAAGTCTAGTTGCCATGACTCAACTTCCAAATAGACTCACCTGGATGACTGAGAATCTTCACAGAAGGATTACAGAAGTTTGCATATTGTATAGGTTTTGGTAGCTGCAGGAGTCAGGATGGCCATATGTCAGCAACCAATTCTGGGTTTTCATCTTTCCCTTTACCAGAATCACAGATCTGTTTCTACAACTTGAGGAATCTTAGAGAAGGAAACAGCTCCTCCCTAGTGCAGGAGGCAACTGACAACTTGTGTGCCTTGGCCAGCACCAAAATGGTTGGGGTCCTGCAAGCCATCTGCAAATATCGCCAGAGCATCCACAAGGTAGGACAGCTTGTACTGTGTTTGTTGCTGTTTCCCATGCTTATACTGTTTCTCATGTTTATGTAATTTATACTGAATGCTGACATATAGGTTACAGAGCTGCAGAGAACCTTAAGGAATTTGTAACAGCAGTGCCTTCTTTTGCCTTGTGCAATTGCCCCATGCATGTGTGTGGGTGCATGTGGGTACTCATACAAACACCTGATCCTGACATATAGGTGTCTTCAGGATAGTGCTGAGTAATACCTGTTACAAATGCCTTAAGGCTCTCTGCAGCTGCTTGTATGGTGGTACATCAGAGAAAGTACGCAATGGAGGCCACCTGGATTTCTAATGCTAGAAAAGCAAAGTGTGCTGCTTATATACTCCCCCCCCCATAGTGCTTAAAGCACTCTCTGGGTGGTTTTAAATTTAATTATCCAGGCTACATATTGTCCCCCTAGCAAGCTGGGTATCATTTTACAGAACTCAAAAGGCTGGAAGGCTGGGTCAGCCTTGAGCTGGCAACCTGAGATTGAATTGTGGATCATGAGCATAGTTTTCACCACCGTTAGTCATTGTTAGCATCCATATTTGCACCCCCTACTGCTGGCTTTTTTGGGCCAAAAAGGAGGAGTTAGGTGTGCTTAGTAAGCAGAACACTTTGCTTTTTAGTTGCGATATAAAACCCTAACCCTAACCAAAAGGGTTATGGGAGTTTATGGCTCTTTGTCTGACATGCATAAAACTTGTGTGGTTAATTAAGGTTGGCTACACATTGCATTGAATCCACAGCTTGCATCTCAGCATCCAAAGACAACAGGTTTTTGAGGACATTCCTAGCTGACTTTGAATGGAGGTAAACTGGATTTTGGGGGTGATTTGAATGTTTGCTGCTCTTTTATCTGGTTCTATGCAGCAGTGCTGCTTTGTTGTTTTCCTTGCTTTTCAGATCTCTCCAAAACATCGGTTGCGTATTAATCAGATCCTACAGGTTGTGATCAGATCAGCCAGTCACATAAACTACAAATTAGCTAATGTCATCATCAGACTGGCTGCTGAAGATATGCTGAGGACCACAGTAAGACTTAAAATGACAAAATAGAAACCAAACACATCACTATAACACACTCTGACTCTACACATGGGGTTGCTTTTAGAAAGTCTTAGTCCAGAGCATCCAGAGTGCAGCAGCCAGATTGCTAACTGGGGTTAGTTGCAGGGAACCTATAATTCCTCTGTTACAGCAACTCCACTGGCTGCTGATCCTTTTCTGGGAATAATTCAGAATGCTGGTCTTGACCTATAAAGCCCTAAACAGCTTAGGCCCAAACTATTTCAAACTGCATCTCCTTTTATGAGCCTGCTCAATTATTTAGATCATCAGGGGAGGCTTTTCTCTTGGTCCCAACACCTTCATAGCTGCACTTGGTGGGGACACAGGAGAGGGCCTTCTCTGTTGCGGCTCCCAGAATTTGGAACCCCTGCCACAAGAAGCTAGGCTCTCCCCATCTTTGTTGTTCTTCTGCAAGCAAGCAAAGATCTGTATCTTCAAGCAGGCTTTTTCTTAGTGACTGGTAGTCTGAGAGGCTTTTTGAAACTGACTGGTTCTGTTTTTTTAAACATGTTTTAGTGTTGCTTTTATTTACAGTTTTTTATGTAACACTTGTTTAAGTATTTTTAATAGTTGTATACTAACTGTTTTGCTTTTAAACATTATGTTTTAATGATGTGAGCCTCCTTGGGTCCTGTTTAAGGAAAAAGGTGGGATAAAAATATTTTAAATAAAAAATAATAGCAAAACAGCATCTGGAATGCTCAGTTTGGCTCACCATGATTGGAAATTTTGTCATATGTTAGAAAAGTTTTTGTTATTAGATCATGGAACAAATGTCATAGCTACCCCAAAGACCCATTATTGGTTTAATGTAAGTAAGATGTCCACTGCTGTGTTCAATTCATTGCCAGTTGACCAAACTTCTAGTGATAAGATAAATGAAAGAAGTTACTAAATGACAAAGTGTGTGACTCTGTAGCAGCACCTATCATGGAGCCCAATGACTCAGCAGAATAGGGTTGAGGCTTTCTCACTTATTGACTCTCAGAGAGAATGATGAAACCTCCTTCTGGGCATAGAAGAAATGGGAGGTGTGGAGAAAATGATTCTGGGGGACGATCATTGCTTGGACTTGTGCTCACAAGACATCTGTGTTATGCTCCTCTAACCTCAGGATCTTCAAGACATGTATCAGGATGCTGCTGGTGACATCCTGGTGGCTCTCTGGAATCACTTTCCTGCAGAAGTGCTGACCAAGCTGTTGGAAGGGTTTCAAGGGCGGTTGCTTCCATACCGCAGCATCCTCTGTGTTTTGGGGAAACTGGCAAATAGAGGTAACCCGATCTGTCTCCCAGAGCCCTAAAATGAGTTAGCACAACAGCTTGGATCCTGATCCAAAGATTTTCTGATAGTCCATGTTGGGGTTACATAAAGAAACCAAACTGGCCCGAGACACCTTCCTTTCCAGATGTACCATCCAGTTTTGCAGGCAGACACCCTGGTGTCTAGGGGGTGGAACTTTCAAGCTAATCCAGATGAAACACACACACACACACACACACACACACACACAGAGAGAGAGAGAGAGAGAGAGAGAGATGTTTTGTCAATTTTGAAGACTTTTTGTGGCTTTTCAACAGTAATCATCAAAATCTAGTTCTGAATGGTTGCTTTTTTTCTCCTATGCAGCCTTCTCTGAAAGTGACTCCTTGAAAACTGACATTTGGGAGCAAAAGCTGGTGGAGGTAAGGTGAGAACCCTTCTTTCTTGGCCAGGGTTATCTCTGGGTGCTTTAAAGATGAGCAGCCAAAAGACAAAGGCTCTTGTCTTAAACCTAACACGTGCCATTGTAGGGTGTAGCAAAGGGACAGGAGCGGGCAAGGACATTACCGAGACCTTCTAGGTTACCATGTCCATGACAAGCCCTGCCACTAGATGTCCTCTCCCTAAGCAGGGAGATAAAGGAACTCCAGCCCAGTATCAACCTCTTGAATCCAGATCAGCAGAGTGATACAGCAAACAGGACTCTCCCAATTGCCTACTTTTGTCTTCTTTCCTTCTTCCCCACCTCTCTCGCATGCACAGACACAAACACAGAGAGAGAGAGAGAGAGAGAGAGAGAGAGCGAGAGAGAGCAGATGCCGCTTTTAGAAAACCACATACTGTGCAGAGGAAGTCTTGTGTTACATTAGTTCTTATATAAGAACATAAGAAGAGCCCTGCTGGATCGGGCCAAATGCCCATCTAGTCCAGCTTCCTGTATCTCCCAGTGGCCCCACCAAAAGCCTCTGGTAGCACATGAGACTAGATAGCTGTGTCTCCTGATACCACTCCCCTGCATCTGACCCTTGAAGTACCCCGGTTTTAAGCCTGGAGATGACACATCTCCCTCATGGTTTGTAACCTGTGATGGACTTTTCCTCCAGGAATCTGTCCAATCTCCTTTTGAAGGCATCCAGGCCAGATGCCATCACCATATCCTGTGGCACGGAATTCCACAGACTAACAACACACTGGGTAAAGAAGTATTTTCTTTTGTCTGCTCTTACTCTCCCAGCCCTCCGTTTGAGTATATGTCCCCTAGTTCTGGTATTTTGTGAGAGGGAGAAGAGAGTCCCTCTATCCACTTTACACATGCCCTGCATACATTTGTATGTCTCAGTCATATCCCCCCTCGAGCGCCTTTTTTCCAGACTAAAGAGCCCCAAATGTTGTAGCCTCTCCTCACAAGGGAGGTGCCCCAGCCCAGTCATCACTCTCTTTGGCACCTTTTTCAGTTCCACTATGTCTTTATTGAGATGTGGTGACCAGAACTGCACACAATACTCCAGGTCTGGCCTTACTATCGTTTTGTACAATGGCATTATAATGTTGGCTGTTTTATTTTCAATCCCCTTTTTGATGATCCTTAGCATGGAATGCCCTTCTTATGTGTTTCTCAAATTCCTTGTTGCCTAAAAAGAGGTGTTTCCTTTGCCTTCTCCTTAAAAGGAAAGGGCATTGTCTCCTCCAGTCATATCTGAAAGCATTCTGTGCAGAATGCGGAATAGGTTGGGAAGATGAAATAAAGGCGCTGGATGGATACTGTGCACTTTGAGAAATAAAAATAAGTGTGTTCTAAATGAAATCAAGGCTTCACTTTCAGTAGAAACAAATATTATGATTTAAGCACATCATAGGAAGACCTGATTCACTGGAAAAGACAATAATAAAGGGAAATATTGAAAGCAGCTGGAAACGAAGCAGCAGGAATATGCCGCTACCTCACCTGGGGGAAGACCCAGATATTGTGAAAGTTTGGCTTTTCTTCTTTCTTGGTCTGAAGATTTGGGATCCCACATGCAAGGATTAAAAAAACAACAACCCAAAGTGCTGACCAGCCCCAGGGCCAGCAGGTGGCGCTAGGGAAAAAATGAAAAAAAGCACTGACAGAAGGCCAGCTGCTCAGTGCTGGGGGGAGGGGAATTTTTTAAAACTTAAGGGGGGGGAAGCGCTGACCAACCCCAGGAGGAGCTGGCTGGCACTAGGATTTTTTTTTTTAAAAGTGCTGACACCCTGAAGGCCAGCTGCTCAGCACGGGGGGGGGGCGGCGGTTGGGGGGATTTTTTTTAAAAAATTGAAAACCTCCAACCCGCCCCAGGACGAGCTGGTCAGTGTTAGGGAAAAAAATTTTTTTAAAAAAATTTAAAAGCGCTGATAGCCCAAAGGCCAGCTGCTCAGCGCTGGGGCTAGGGAAAAAAATGAAAAAAAATTTAAGAGAGATGGGGGGGGGGGGGGGAAAAACAGATCATATGCGAGCTCCCATGGACTTCTGGCTCACATTTTTTACCAGAGCAAAAATTCCCAACTTCTCTGGTAGTTCTTGGAAAACTCGCTAAAGGGGGCATAATTGGGGGGGGGGTCAAAGCCCGGTGGCCGTGGGGACAAGGTTTTTGGAAATGCTTTATCTTGAAATGTAATCAGCATTTTAAAGGACATGTGATAGAGCCTAAATTGACTTAAAAGCAATACTTTTGACAAAGTGCCCCATGAGATTCTGATTAGCAATCTAACTTGGTGTGGGATGGATAGAACAAAGGGCAGATGGATACACAATTGGCTAAAGAACTGTACTTGCAGGAGGAGGTCACAAGTGGGTTAACCAAGAGCTCAGTTCTGGGTACCATGCTCTTCAATATTTTTATTAATTATCTGGATCAGGATGTGCAGGGAATGCTAATCAGATTTGCAGATGGAATAGTGAATACCCCAGAAGACAGGAAAAAAATTAAAATTATCGAGATAGACTTGAGCACTGGGCTGAAAACAACAGAGTGAAATTCAACAAGGATGTCAACTACTGCACTTTGGAAAAAGAAACAGTTACAGGATGGGGGATACCTGGCTCAGCAATACTATAAGCAAGAAGGATCTTGGAATTGTAGTAGATCACAAATGGAATATGAGCCAGCAGTGTGATGTGGTTACAAAAAGGGAAATGCTACTTTACGATGCATTAACTCTTGATTGGCCACCCTAGTTTTGGTGCTGTTGTACTCAGAACTCTTGAGTTTCCATGAGCTGAGGAGGACTGATATGAGCTGATATGAACTCCATAAGGTTGCCATAAATTGGAAGAAATTTGATGGCATCTAACAATGGAGGGTTATCTTCAGAAGGTGACAAGATGATCCTTGTCAGAAGGTCTAGGGCTTTCTCAGAGGCCACCTTGAATATGGTGCCAAAGGAAAGATCCGAGACGGAACTCTTGCAGTGATATATTATATTTTCCCAATGGTTCATTTTGTATTAGTCTTCTTATTTTGTCTTGTTTTCTTGTTTTCTTGTTTTGACAATGTGGCTAGAACTATTCCCTCAGAATCAGCGTTACACTATCAAGTTTTTTGAGAATGTAAGGCTCATTTTGCCCCTGAGGTACAGCTGCATCACAATAACACTTCCATGCATGGACCTATATACTCCAAGGCTTAGCCACACTCCTGAGGCGTTTGTTCTCTTCTGCTGGATGTCACCTTGAACCATGGATGCTCTTCAGCCTCATTCAGCTAAGCAGCTTATCTGTTGTTTCTGTTTCTACTTGTTTGCTTCAAGTTTGTGGAACGGCTATTGATTGATGTCACAGACAAAGCTTGCCTTGAGGAACTTAGTCAGGAGCTGCTGAAAGTGGACCATGAGTGCAACAGCAAAAGCCCCGAGAAGGTGAGTGATGGCATCAAGCCCACTGCAATTCTGCCCTTTCCTCCCCCTGAGAGTCACCAATAATGGGGGTTCTTTGGATACCAAACAGTGCACAAAAGAAAACCAAGGAGATCAGTACAGTACTGGAGTAAGATTATATTTTTATTGCTTATTGAATATTATCCTAACAAATCAAAGAAAGGGGTTCTTTCACTCCACCATTCACTCAAGACATACATACTAACCAGGGGACACTTTGCTCAAAGGATTGACCAGTCCTTTGCCAAAGGGGTGAGTGTCTGGTCACAACAGCTGATGGGATCCAGGCACACCCTATCTCCATCTCCATCTTCTTATACAGAATCGTGATGCTAGGGTGGTACTGGGGTGGACTGCTGAACCCATGTTGGTTCTGGGATGGATTCCCACACCCATGTGGCTGTTTCCTTTGAAACAGTCTGCTAGCCCTGCTATCTCATTCCTGCACCAGACACTTCCCTTTTATTTCTGCAGAAGCAAGTCCAACTTCCTCTAATCTCACAGTTCCAACTTCTCATTCCTGCAAACACTGCAACTTCTCCAGACTCATATAAAAATAAGCGGATATAAATACAAGAATAAAATAAATAAATAAATAAAAATCCTTTGATATAAAATTGATTTGAACCTCCATTTTGTGTCCCCATGGTTCTTCAGCTCTTGTATGGCCACCTGACATAAGCATCCTTTAAGTACAGCTGTAGAAGATATTTCATGACATTTCTTGAGTCTGCCACTCTCAAAACTCCTTGTTACAGGCTTTGTTTGTAAAGAATGACATTTTCTCCCCTAGAAATTGGCCAGTTGGCTGGAAAGCACCATATATTAGTTCCAGACTCTGTATTTCCCTCTGGACGTAGGCTTTGTCCCTATCACAGTTCTCCAGTCAAGTCTCTCTCTCAGTCAGGCACACTGCTCTTGCTCATTCTGGGATGGAAGAGTCCAGGGAGAGTCAGCTATGATGAGGAATATAGAAGTTGAACCAAAACTGAATGCAACCCAAACACCCACCTAGTCTCCCAAATTTAGAAAGGCTCCATGGAGTATAACACAAAAGATAAGTTTCCATGGCTAGACATTCAGAACTAGCACACCAACCGTGCAAGGGTTGCCACCACTCTCATGCCCAAACATCACTGCAAAAAAATAAAAATAAAAAAATAAAAAAAATCCTAGTACTGTAGTTGGTTCAGGCAAAGACTTGTTTTAGTGCCATAAACCCTCCAACCAAAAATCCAGACATCTCCATGAAATGATTTTTATATTTTATTGAAAAGGAAGAAAAGGGGGAGGTGGGTTGACAAGAGAAATCAAAAGATAACAACATGAAGTTGTCCCTGGTTCTCCTGGACCTGCCCCAATGCCTTGCCAAGTGGAAGTCCAAAACAAGAATAGCAGACCCCACCACCAAATGGGACAAAGGCTAAGAAAAATAAGAAATAAGGAAACAAAAAAATCAAAAGAACCAACGGTAAAAAGTCTGAATGGTTAAAAGAAATGGTTTTCCAAAATACAGGAGCAAATACGTAGACAGACTTACAACCATTCAGGAAGAAACCACATGAAAAAACAATAAAAACTAACCTGCCCTATCCATACTCACATGTGAATGGTTAAATGGGGCAGTTCTGGGGCATGCACAGAGTGCATCATCCCAAGCACAGCTTCATAGGATGCCAAAGAGACCCAGCTTCCACTAACAAGTGGGGCTGTATTACTTTCAGAACTTTAAAATATCTTTGAAAATTAATGTAATGACTCTAACTGCCACTGAACTTTGGTTGCAAGGATAACTTCAGAACATTAATTGGGACTTGATTTGGGGGGAGATTGAGGTATATCCCTATTTTGTGTTTTTACTTGTTTTCTTTTTAATAAATCCTAACATATATTACTAATGTACCACTAATGAGAAATTATATTCATAACTTGTAACTCATGAGGCATAAGTTGTGTGTGTGTGTGTGTGTGTGTGTTCTAAAATAAGGAAATCCAGCATGATAATTTTTGCAATCACATTTCCTAGCTCTCTCTTTAAACAGGTGGGAGGATGTGGCCCTTAAATTGGAGAGGTCACACCAGCTCCCACCATTTATTTATTTAACAGAATGATAGTTGGAAGTAGCCGATAAAGCCACCGAGTCCAACCTCCTGCTCAAGGCAGGATTCCAAATCAAAGACGGTCCGACAGGTGGCTACCAATATTTTTTTCCAGCATTGGTAACTGGTTCCATTGCCATCCTGCTGTAATTGTTGGAAAGTTTTTTTTCCTGATCTTCAGCTGAAAGCTGGGTTCCTGTATCTTGAGACCATTGTTGCCTGCCCTACATTCTAGAATCTAGATTGATGGAGAACAGATCCTGCCCCAACTTTGTGTGAAAGCCTTTCAAGTATTTGAAAAGCAATATCATGTTGCTCCTTAGTCTTCTTTTCTCAAGCTAAACATCATAAGAACATAAGAACATAAGAAGAGCCATGCTGGATCAGGCCAAAGGCCCATCTAGTTCAGCTTCCTGTATCTCACAGTGGCCCCACCAGATGCCTCTGGGAGCGCACGAGACTAGATATCTGTCTCCTGATACCACTCCCCTGCATCTGGCCCTTGAAGTACCCTGATTTTAAGCCTGGAGATGACACACATCTCCCTCATGGTTTATAACCTGTGATGGACTTTTGCTCCAGGAATCTGTCCAATCCCCTTTTGAAGGCATCCAGGCCAGATGCCATCACCACATCCCCAGTTCTTTCAGTGTCTCTTCTTAGTGCTCGGTTTCCAATGCCTTGACCATCCTTATTGCCCTTCTCTGATCTTGCTCCAGTTTGTTGTTGGCATCCTTCTTAAAGAACAGTGTCCAAAACTGGGCACAGTATTCTAGATCAGGCCTAACCAGTGCTAAATAGAGAGGAACTAGAGCCTCACAGAGTTTGGAGACTATACTTCTATTAAGGCAGCCTAAAATAGCATTTGGTGTTTTTCCTGTCGCATCACATTGTTAGTTCATATTCAGTTTGTGATCTACAACAATTACTGTCTATGAAGATTCTCAGTCATCCAGGTGAGGTTATCTGGAAGATGAGTCGTGGCAACGGGGCAGCTTCATCAGTCTAAGGAAAGTTAGACAATGGCCCGAATAGGCTCGTCAGGAAGACAATGGCCTCGAATATGTGAAAGTCCCACCTATGCAACCCTTCCCATAATATCCATTAAATGCTATTATGGCCTTGCTATGAAGTGCTTCTGATTTGTTTGGAGATTGATAAAAAGCCATTGTACATCTAATGAGATGATTCTGGCCACTGTCTAACTAATGAGCCCATTCAGACCAGGGTGATATGAAATCAAGGTGAAGTAACTCTCCTCAGAATGCCAATGCTGCCTTGATAAGTAGTGAAACATTTTGATCTCTCAGGAAAAGAAGTCCAGTTGCCATGACTCAACTTCCATAAAATAATTATTGAGCCAAGTACAGTAGTCCCATCATGCAACTGTGCATTTAATTAGGGTATGATATCCTGATTAGCAAGATAACTGTGGGCTGGACAATTCAAGTTTAAGATACACAATTGGCTTCAGAACTGTAAACAGAGAGTGATGATTAATGGCCCAATCTCTAAGTGAGAGGAGGTAATAAGTGGGGCACCCCAGAGATCAGTCCTGGGTCCAGTGCTCGTCAACATTTTTATTACTGACTTGGACAAATGAGCGCAGGGAATGGTTGCCAAATTTGCAGATGACACAAAATTGGGTGGAATAGTGAGTGCCCTGGAAGACAGAAACAACATTCAAAAATATCTGGATAGGCTGCACTGGACTGAAACACAATTGCCACCCCCAAAGTAGGGCATAAGAATTACAGGAGATGTTTCTTGAGAAGTAAAAACACAAGGTTTACTGAGTATGCAAGCCTGCAAGTGTCACAAGAGTCAGACAAAGAAATTCTATTGTTCCAGGCATGATATAGTTTTTGCAACTTATTAAAATCATCTACTGAGCATCCTTCATTGACTATGCCAAAGCTTTTGACTGTGTGGACCACAACAAACTATGGCAAGTTCTTAAAGGAATGGGAGTGCCTGACCACCTTATCTGTCTCCTAAGAAATGTATATGTGAGACAAGCAGCAACCGTCAGAACTGGAAATGGAACAACTGACTGGTTTAAAATTGGGAAAGGTGTACAACAAGGCTGTATACTGCCACCTTGCCTATTTAACTTATATGCAGAACATATCATGTGAGAGGCAGGACTGAATGAATCACAAGCTGGAATTAAGATTGCCAGAAGAAATATCAACAAGCTCAGATATGTAGATGATACTACCCTGATAGCAGAAAGTGAAGAGGAATTAAAGAACCTCTTAATGAGGGTGAAAGAGGAGAGTGAAAAAATGGGACGAAGCTCAACATAAAACAAACTAAGATCATGGCCACTGGTCGCATCACCTCCTGGCAAATAGAAGGGTAAGAAATGGAAGCCGTGACAAAGTTTATTTTCTTGGGCTCCTTGATCACTGCAGATGGTGAAATTAAATTTCAGCAATGAAATTAAAAATGCCTGCTTCTTGGGAGGAAAGTGATGGCAAACCTAGGCAGCATCTTAAAAAGCAGAGACATCACTTTGCCAACAAAGGTCAGGATAGTCAAAGCTATGATTTTTCCAGTAGTGATGTATGGAAGTGAGAACTGGACTATAAAGAAGGGTGATCACTGCAGAATCAATTGTTTTTGAGCTGTGGTGCTGGAGGCGAGTCTTGAGAGTCCCCTGGACTACAAGGAGATTAAACCTATCCATCCTGAAAGAAATCAACCCTGAATGTTCACTGGAAGGACAGATTTTGAAGCTGAGGCTCCAGTCATTTGGCCACCTCATGAGAAGAGAAGAGTCCTTGGAAAAGTCCCTGATGTCTTCGGTTCCTTCGGGGAGAAAGGTGGCATAGAAATAAAGTTGTTGTTGTTGTTGTTGTTGTTGTTGTTGTTGTTGTTGTTGTTGTTGTTGTTGTTGTTGTTGATGATGATGATGATGATGATGATGATGATGATGATGATGATGATGATGATGATGATGATGATGATGATGATGATGATGATGATGGTGGTGGTGGTGGTGGTGGTGGTGGTGGTGGTGGTGGTGGAAAAGATTTAAGGCAAAAGGAAAAGGGGATGGCAGAGATGGTTGGACAGTGTCATCGATGCAACCAACATGGATTTGACCAAACTCCAGGAGGCAGTAGAAGACAGGAGGGCCTGGCGTGCTCTGGCCCATGAGGTCACTGAACAATAAAAACAACAACTGAGCCTGCTAATTGGTTGATTTAGGTGACACTTCAGCTTTTAGCCTAATGTTGTTTTCTCTAACATGTCCTCCATTAGGGGCTTTTCTACTTGCGTTGCAAAATCCAGATGTCTGGTTATCAGGACAGTTTAAGAGTAATAGTAAAACTTGCAGTAATTATGAAACCAGAAGTTAAGGTTGCCTTGACACTTTACAAATGGTCAGCCATGGTCAGGCAGTTAAGTAACTGTCTAATTTGACACACGCTAAATTAAGGCACAAAGCTGGGGACCATGAATACAAGAGAGAGTACTTAAGATAACACTTATACAGCCACATGGTAATCATTTAGCATATCTCATGTCTGGACTTTATCAGCTGGAAGGTCTACCAGAGGTGTAAATCACAGAGGCCCCAAAACGGAGAAGTGGTTGCAACACAGACACGCTCATAAGTCAAGTCATAACTGTAGCAAACAATTCAAAAATAAGATGGCGCTGGTATGGTCATACAAAACAGCATGAAATTTAACAGGGATAAGTGCAAAGTACCGCACCTAAGAAGAAGAAACCTAATGCACGTTACAAGATGGGGGACACCTGGCTCAGCAAAACGACAAGTGAGAAGGATCTTGGAATTCTGGTAGATGAGAAGTTGAATAAGAGCCAACAGTGTGGTGTGGCCACAAAAAAGAAGAAGTCAATTTTAGGCTTTATTAACAGAAGTATAATTTCCAAATCCTATGAGGTGATCACCCCCCTCTATTCAGCACTGGTTAGGCCTCGAGTCCTGTGAAAAAATATGCTGACAAATTGGAACAAGGGTGCTGGATAATCAAACCCAATGAGGAAAGACTGAAATAACTGGGCATGCATAGCCTAGAAAAAAGGAGATTGAGGAGCGATAGGACAGCACTTTTCAAACATTTGAAGGGCTGTCATGCAAAGGAGGGCCAGGATCTGTCCTTGATCATTCCAGAGTGCAGGACGTGCAACAATGGGCTCAAGTTAAGAGAACCCAGCTTTTGGCTGAATATTAGGAAAAGCTTCCTGTTAGAGTAGTACAACAACGGAATCTCAAGAGGTGGTGGTGAGTGCTCCAACACTGGAGGCATTCAAAAGAAATCTGGACAACCACCTGGCAGATATCCTTTGATTTGCATTCCTGCATAGAGCAGGGGAGGTGGACTTGACGATCTTGTAAGTCCCTTCCAACTTCACTATTCTATGATTCTGCGATTCTATCATTCTAGTTATTTTCCCCAGGTAAAGAATTTAGAGTTATCCCTGCTGAATTTCATTCTATCGTTTTCAGCTCAGTGCTCAAACCTATCAAGATATTTTAAAATTGTGTTTCTGTCCTCCAGGGTTAGTTATTTTATCCAGTTTGGTGTCATCCATAAAATTTTGTGTCATTCATAAAATTATGTGGTATAGCTGAAAATATATACAAACAAGGCCTTTATAAAGTATAAAATATGACATTTGGGTGGGAACGCTTAGCATTCTACAGCATTCAAAGGACACCCACAGAGACCAAGGAGGACTGTATGGTCTAGTAGCCAAGAGTACCTCCTCTAGACCACCAGCCGCTCTCGAGGGACCCAGGTAGAGAGTCTGAACGTTGAGAACGGTGGACTTATCCAGACCTTGTGAGGATGCTAGAGATCAGGTCTGGCGGCCCTGGCATGGAGCCCGGTCCTCCACCCGCTGAGCCATGAGGGCCATATGCCCCTCACAGTGGAGCCTGCAAGCGGGGCCCTCCTGGATATTAAGGACAGGATGCCAGATCCTGTCATTACCTAAGAAAACAAGGTGCCTCAAGCCAGTCTGCTGCTTTGTTCTTGAGGGACTTGAGATGAAATTCTTACAAAAAAGAATCAGGGAGAATCTGAGGGTCATCATCATCATCATCACACACACACACACACACACACACACACACACACACACACACACAC
>JAHTLZ010000317.1:2214757-2238701 GCA_023846285.1 Phrynocephalus versicolor | reverse complement strand
CTGGACTACCCCAATTGGACAATTTGAACTTCCTTCAGCCAATCCCTAAACAAGGCGCCTTCTAAGATGGGAGGGGGGAAGAATCAATAAAAGTTTGGGTTTTCCATGTGCTCGTGGCTGAACACTTTCGCTCTGTCTCTGGCGTGGGTGTTCGCCTGCTGCTTTATTAGGCCTAATAAACACAGTATTTGTCTCAGGATCTCTCTCTCGTTGGACTTTTATTGGCAACTGGGGGTCCAGCGGAACTCAGCAGGACTAGCGTGACTGAAATAGAATTTTACCCTTATTTTAAACGCAACAGTTCTTCTTTGTGGCCTCCGTGAAGCCACACTATGGTGCTCTGAGCGCGCCCACGTGGTGAACCGGAACCACTTGCAAAGCAGAAAGCACATCCGTTAGTCCCCTGTCCCTGCGCATGCTCCCACGGGTTCCCGCCAAGACCTCAGTTCCCTCTAACCACCGCATCGGTAGGATTGGAACTTGCTCTCTCCGTAGTTCCCTGTTAAAAAAGTAGAAAGAACAGCTCATTATTTTTTCTTCGACTATTATTTCTTTTCCTTCCACCTTGCATGGCCCAAAGGACCCTTTTCAAAAAGTGCTCTCGTTGCGGGGGGAAACTCCCCCTCACGGGCGGTCACTCCCTCTGCCTATACTGCTTGGGGGATACCCACTCCACCTCGTCGTGTGTTCACTGCCAGAAGTTCACATCTCAAGCCTTGAGAAATCTTCCAAGTCCAAACCTGAACACATTTCTGTGGGAAAAATCTTTAAAACCACAGGAAATGTCCTCCGGGACACCGCACCATTGGTTCCAGCACACCCCACTAAACCTTCAAAATCTTCCAAGTCCAAACCTAAGAAGACCGCTTCTGCTGAAGCATCGGCTTCTAAGCCTTGCGAAGACCGACAAACAACCTCCGGTTTTGCCCCAGAAGACGCAACCGTCCGGGCCAAATCCGATGCTGTCTCCCAACCATCAGAGTGCTTCGCCGGTTTCTGTGGCCTCTTCGGAAGTAATGTTGGTTCCATCCCGACCTGGTAGCCACGAGGACCTGGCTTCTCTTTACACTGACATCCCGCTCACTAGGCATCTTTCGCCGAGATAGGTCATTGGGGAAGGTATGGATGTCCATTCTATGCCATCCTACCCCCCATCTCCGTACCATCACTATCTGGCTCCTTACTGGCAATCAGCCTTGCCTGGTCCAGTCCCGGACCCACGTGCGAATCCGGAGCCCTTTGCCCGGAAGCACATTGAAAAGCGAAGGCGCAGTGTCTCTCCCAAAGACAACCTGCACACTTCGAAATGGAGTTGCCATGGTACCACCGCTGATTTGGAGGCTGCCCGCCCCAAACTGACTCCACGGGAGCCTCGGAACCGCCATTCGGCCGTTTCGCACCCGTCCAGCTCCTCTGAGCTTTGGCCAGTACTGCGTTCTCCTTACAATCCGTACCCAGTACCAGCTCTTCCTCCATACCCAGGGTATCCTCCTCCACCCGGGTTCGTGCTGTCGCCAATGTTTCCGCCGGGTCCGTACTGGCCCCCATACCCTATGCCCTATGCGGCCTCAAACCCGAGATCCCATGAGGGCGATCAACCAAGGGACTCACGGGACCAACCACTGAAGGCCCCTCAGAAGTCCACTCACAAGTCTAATGACTGGCCACCTCCGTCTTTGCCTTCCGGTTCGGACTGCTCGGTACGGTCCTCATTGGATTGAGAGGAGGATGGGGACAGAGGCAGGGGTGCTTGCACCCCAGATTAGAACGTTGCCGAATCCAGTCCGCCTGCCGCTTCTGATGCCATCCCAAACTACACTGATTTTGTCAAAAGGATGGCCACCACTCTGAATGTCCCTATGCACCACCCGGACCCACAGTATTCAGATCACCTCTGATCAGATCTCCTCGGATTCGACATCTCCAATTCACCTCGGAATATTGCCTTCCATCCTGGATATGACCAAGGACTGCCTGAAAAAGATACCTTCCTCCTCCAAATCACGCTGGATCGAATCTCTCTATAGAGTTTTTGATGAAGGAGCTCAATTTCTCTCGAAACATCCGTCCTCGAATTCACTGGTCATCTCGGCTTCTCAGATGAATTCCAAATCAAAGATCCTGCCTGCCCCCCCCCCCGAAAGAGGGCAGGAAGATAGACTCCACTGCTCACCAGTTGTATTCTTCAGCTGCACTCTCCTTCAAGATTGCCAACTATCAGGCAGCCATGGGGGCATACCAGCGGGCCCTCCTCAACAAGTTGCAGCCCCTTCTGGATGCCCTCTCAGACACCGAGAAAGCTGCGGCCAAGCCAGTGATGGAGGAGGCTTTTGCCTTGGCCGCGCAACAAATGTGTTCAGGCCACCATGCCTCCAACTCTGCCACTAAGTCCCTAGGCTTTGCCATTACATTCAGGAGGCATGCCTGGCTGTGGTCTACTGGTTTGGGCGATGACACCAAGTCAAAGATCGAGGGCCTCCGCTTCGAGGGTGAGGGTCTTTTCCATGAAAAGACTGACGAACTCATGAATGACATTTGAGCCTCAGCATTTGAGCTTGGTGTGTGGAACCAAGCAGAGCTACTGCAGAGAGAGAAAAAGAGAAAGAAGACAGCACTGGTACAGTACGTTTCTGGTTTGGAAAAGTTCAGCTAGGGCTGTTTGACCGGCCCGTGCGCCTGACGCCGCACAGGATTTTATTTTTTAACATAAAAGGAGGAACATTGGTACTAGTTTATTTTTTCTAGATTAGTAGGTAGTAACACTGTAAAATCTTCAAGGCCCAGAATACTGCACTCATTAAAAATGGAGTCTGAGGGAGCAGCTGTAGTTACCTGTAACACTTTTGCCATGTTTGTCATCTTGACAAAACGCACAGAGAACTACACTTGCTGCAAGTGCAAGCTGGTTGCACTATTAGAAGAGAAGGTCCAGGAGCTAGAGGCCCACATATCGAACCAGCAACATATTAAGGAGCTTGAGCGGTTCTTGGACAGAGCGGAACAGACTATCCAGGTCCGTGAAGAGATAGGACACACTTCTGAGGATGAAATCACTTCCCCAACCCAGGAGGTAGATGTGTGGAGGAATGTTACTCAAAGGAGTAGAAGGCCAAGGGATCACTCAGAGAGTCTCATATTGCACAATCAATTTGAGGCTCTTTCCCTCAACAGACCTCATGAGGCACACACTGAGGAACAACTGGTTCCACCTGAGGATCTCTCCCTCATCACAATTGATGAGATACAGGATCAGGTACATGTAGAAGAACAGGCTGCAGGAGAGAAGCTCCTTCTGCTAGAGGATTCTATAATTAGAAATACGGAGGGATGGATTTGTGATGAGCATGATAACCGTATGGTCACTTGCCTGCCAGGTGCAAATGTTGCAGACATCACAAGAAATCTAGATAGCTTGTTAGAGAGAACCGGGAAGGAGCCAGTGGTCATGGTGCATGTTGGTACCAATGATGTCGGGAAGGCCAAGCGGTCAGTCTTGGAAGCCAAGTTCAGGTTGTTAGGACGAAGATTGACGTCCAGGACTTCCAAGGTAGCATTTTCAGAAATGCTACCTGTTCCTCGTGCAGGACCTGCCAGGCAGGCACAGCTCAGAAGCCTCAATGCGTGGATGAGGCGATGGTGTCGAGAGGAGGGCTTTAGATTTGTCAGGAACTGGAGAACATATTGGGACAAGCCGAACCTGTTCAGGAGGGACGGGTTGCACTTGAATCATGATGGGACCAGATTGCTGGCACTCAACCTCAAAAAGGCTGCAGAGCAGCTTTTAAACTGATAACTGGGGGAAAGCCGACAGGAGCTGAGTGGCATCCGGTTCGGAACACCTCATTCACAGGGAATGAGGTTGGAAAGGGTCGAGAATCACATAGAGATGACATAGCAGGTATTAGTACTGGGAGAATAATGGAATGTGATAGTTTGTCTACTGAAAATAATAGCTGTGGGGGGAAAAGAACAAAGCAGCAGCTGTTGTTGCAGAACCCACTGTATGCCAATGCTCGAAGCCTCCGACCAAAAATGGGAGAACTTGAACATTTGGCAGCTAGGGATAACATAGATATAATAGCCATAACAGAAACCTGGTGGAATGTAGAGAACCAGTGGGATACAGCAACCCCAGGCTATAAACTCTACAGAAGGGATAGAGAGGGGCGGGTTGGAGGGGGAGTGGCAATCTATGTTAAAGAAGGGGTAAAATCCAGCAGAATGGAGATTGACAGAGGGTCTGACTCCACCATAGAATCACTGTGGGTTAAACTACCAGGTCTAAAGAGTGATGTGATAGTTGGGGTATGCTATCGCCCACCAGATCAAAAACTTGAGGGGGACCTTGAAATGAGGAGACAAATCATGGAGGTATCTCAGAAGGATAGGATAGTAATCATGGGGGACTTCAATTATCCCCACATTGACTGGGCCAATGTGAGCTCCGGGCAAGAAAGAGAAACTGGGTTTCCCAACTTGCTGAATGACTGTGCCTTACAGCAACTTGTCATGGAGCCCACCCGAGAACAGGCAACTCTGGATCTAATACTGTGTGATACTCAGGACCTGGTCAGGGATGTGAATGTCACTGAGCCTCTGGGGAACAGGGACCATGCTGCAATCTCCTTTGCCATGCATGTTGGAGGAAGAGTGTCAAGCAAATCAGACATAAAAACCCTTGATTTTCGAAGGGCAAACTTCCCTCAAATGAGGAAACTAGTTAGAAAGAAATTGAAGGGGAAGGTTGGAAGAATCCAATCTCTTCAGAGTGCATGGAACCTGTTTAAAACAACGGTAACAGAGGCCCAGCACAAGTGCATACCACAAAGAAAGAAGAGCTCATTTAAGTCCAAGAGGGCACCCGCATGGTTAACGAGTGGAGTTAGAGAGGCTCTACAGCGCAAGGAGAGGTCTTTCTGTAAATGGAAATCCTCCCCAAATGAGGAAAATAAAAAGGAACACAAACTCTGGCAAAAGAAATGTAAGAAGATGATAAGAGAGGCAAAGAAAGATTTTGAGGAACGCATGGCTAGCAATATAAAGGGTAATAATAAAAGCTCCTTTAAATATGTTAGAAGTAGAAAACCTGCCAGAGAACCAGTTGGACCTCTGGATGGTGAGGGAGGAAAAGGGGAGATTAAGGAGGACTTGGAAATTGCAGAGAAATTAAATGAGTTCTTTGCATCTGTCTTCACGACAGAAGACCTTGAGCATGTTCCGCTGCCTGAATACCCCCTCTTGACTAAAGAATTAAATCAAATACAGGTTAAAAGAGAGGATGTTTTAGGACTAATCGATAAACTGAAGATTAACAAGTCACCGGGCCCAGATGGCATCCACCCAAGGGTATTTAGGGAACTGAGAAATGAAATTGCAGATCTCTTAACGGTAAATGCAACTTGTCTCTTAAAACGGCCACAGTGCTGGGGGACTGGAGGATAGCAGATGTCACACCAATTTTTAAAAAAGGAAGGAGGGGGGAACCCGGGAAACTACAGGCCAGTTAGCCTTACATCTGTCCCAGGGAAGATGGTGGAAAGCCTCATCCAAGAGAAAATCTTAAAGCACATAGAAGAACAAACCTTGCTGAGAGAAAATCAGCATGGCTTCTGCAAGGGAAAGTCTTGTCTGACGAATCTTTTAGAATTTTTTGAAAAGGTCAACAGGCATGTAGATTTGGGTGAACCGGTGGATATAGTCTATCTGGATTTTCAAAAGGCTTTTGACACAGTCCCTCACCAAAGGCTGCTGAGAAAACTGCACAGTCAGGGGATAAGAGGGCAGGTCCTCTTATGGATCGAGAACTGGTTGAGATCCCGGAAACAAAGAGTAGGTGTCAATGGGAAATTTTCACAATGGAGAGAGGTGAAAAGCGGTGTGCCCCAGGGATCTGTCCTGGGACTGGTGCTTTTCAATCTGTTCATAAATGACCTGGAGACAGGGATAAGCAGTGAGGTGGCCAAGTTTGCAGATGACACAAAACTTTTCCATGTGGTAAAAACCAGAGAAGATTGTGAAGAGCTCCAGAAGGATCTCTCCAAACTGGGGGAATGGGCTGAGAAATGGCAAATGCATTTTAATGTAACCAAATGTAAAGTAACGCATATTGGGGCAAAAAATCAAAACTTTATCTGTCAACTCATGGGCTCTGAGTTATCCGTGACAGATCAGGAAAGAGATCTTGGTGTGTTGGTGGACAGCTCCATGAAGGTGTCTCCCTAATGTGTGGCAGCTGTGAAGAAGGCCAATTCCATGCTAGGGATTATCAAAAAGGGGATTGAAAATAAAACAGCCAACATTATAATGCCATTATACAAAACAATAGTAAGGCCCCACCTGGAGTATTGTGTACAATTCTGGTCACCGCATCTCAAGAAAGACATAGTGGAACTGGAAAAGGTGCAGAAGAGAGCGACTAAAATGATTACTGGGCTGGGGCACCTCCCTTAGGAAGAAAGGCTAAAACATTTGGGCCTCTTTAGTCTGGAAAAAAGGCGCTTGAGGGGGGATATGATTGAGACATACAAAATTATGCAGGGTATGAGTCAAGTGGATAGAGGGAAGCTCTTCTCTCTCTCCCAAAATACCAGAACTAGGGGACATACACTCAAATTGAGGGCTGGGAGAGTAAGAACTGACAAAAGAAAATATTTTTTCACCCAGTGCGTTGTAAGTCTATGGAACTCCCTGCCACAGGATGTGGTGATGGCATCTGGCCTGGATGCCTTCAAAAGGGGATTGGACAGATTCCTGGAGGAAAAGTCCATCACAGGTTACAAACCATGATGGAGAAACCAGGTTACTTCAAGGGCCAGATGCAGGGGAGTAGTGGTATCAGGAGACAGATATCTAGTCTCATGCGCTCCCAAACGCATCTGGTGGGGCCGCTGTGAGATACAGGAAGCTGGACTAGATAAGCCTTTGGCCTGATCCAGCATGGCTCTTCTTATGTTATGTTCTTATGTACGTCCGAACAAAAAACTATTTATCCACATACATATAGAATGTGGAAATCCCAAATCCCCTAATTTAACCACCAGTCTGTGAGGGAGGATGGTATTAAATGCTGAGCTAAAGTCCACGAAAAGCAGTCTTGCATAGCTTCCCCGCTGTTCCAGATGTTACAATGCAGCCTGAAGGACTGTAGCTACAGCATCCTCTGCAGATTTATTTGCTCGATATGCAAACTGGTGGGGATCAAAACTCTGGGGGAGAAGTGATGTGATGTAATTACGGACCAGTTTTTCAAAACATTTCATCACCACTGGAGTAAGTGCAACTGGTCGATAATCATTAAGACTGGAGATATGAGATTTTTTAGGTACAGGAACTATAGTGGAGGACTTCAAACAAGATGGAACCCTAGATTGAGCCAGAGACTGATTAAAGATCTTGGTAAAGACTCCAGCTAGTTGATCTGCACAGTCTTTCAACACACATCCAGGAATTCCATCAGGTCCAGCAGCCTTCTTCGGGTTGATCGCCCGCAGCATACGCCTCACCTCATGCTCCTCTACTTTAAGGATAAAGCTGCTGTGGACTGGGGACTGTAGTGCAGCTTCCTTTGGTGCTTCCACCTCAAAACGGCCAAAAAAGATGTTTAACTCTTCTGCCAATGCTGCATCGCCCGCTACAACTCCGTTGTTTGTCTTGTAGTTCGTAAGATGCTGGACTCCTTGCCACACTTTCCTGTTGTTATTACTGTCCAGATGCTGCTCAATCCTGTTTTTGTAGTCCAGTTTGGCCTCTCTAATTCCTCTCTTCAGGTTCGCTCGGGCCATACAGTAAGAAGCCCTATCTCCAGACCTGAAGGCGATATCCCTTTCTTTCAATAGTCTCTGGACTTTCTGAGTCATCCAGGGCTTCCGATTTGGGTAGATCCGGATACGTTTGTTCACCATAACAGTGTCTATGCAGTTCCTAATATAACACATAACACTGTCTGTGAAAATCTCCAAATCTTGATGTTCAAAAACATCCCAGCTAGTCCTGTCAAAGCAGTCCTGAAGCTGCTGAGATGCACCAATTGACCAGCTTCTCACAGTCTTTATAGTGGCAGGAGCAGTTTTCCTGATGGGGACGTATGCAGGAACCAAAAACAAGGACATGTGATCAGATTGGCCCAAATGTGCTAATGGTCTAGCTCTGTAGCCCAACCTGATATTTGAATATACCTTGTCCAGTGTGTTAGATTCTCTAGTAGCACACTTGACATGTTGATACAGTTTGGGGAGTGCTGTTTTCAAATCCACATGATTAAAATCCCCTGCTATAATGTGTACCGCGTTTGGGTGTGTGCTCTGTTGATGGTTAATACTATCATATAAGAGTCCAATGGCTGAGTTACTATTTGCATCCAGTGGAATATAAACTGCTGTAATCATGACAACAGAGAACTCTCTTGGTAGATAAAAGGGCCTACATTTGACAGTCATGTACTCCAGATCTGGAGAGCAGTGTCTGTCCACGATCACTGTATTTGTGCACCAGTTATTGTTAACATACACAGAGAGACCTCCTCCTCTACTTTTACCAGAGTCCTTTGTTCTGTCGTGGCGCTGTGCCGTGTAACCTGACAACCCAACCACTGAATCTGGAATGCCTTGATGGAGCCACGTCTCTGTAATTAACAAAATGCAGCTATCCTTCATGATATTATTACTTACAATCTGAAGCCTCAGTTCATCCATCTTATTTGCCAAGGAAGTGGTGGTTTATGTGGTTGTTTCCGTAGTCTAGTCAACACTCCAGCTCTGCAGCCTCGCTTCCGGTTCCTCTCTTTACACCGCCTCCACCTCCTCCCCATAGGGATAACAATCCATGGAGAACTGGGGGTTCTTGCTATGCTCTCCAGGATGTTGTGTAATCTAAGAAACTCAGCTGTAACACTCTGTTTGTAGCACACTCCTATCTTGAGAAGGACTTGCCGATTGTAAAGTTTGTCCGCTGAACAAAATGTACACAAAATAAAAAGCAACTCATACACAAAAAACACACAAAATACGGACATGGAAAGCACTGGGCTGCAGCAACTATGTGCACCACCATTTCCGGAGTTGTTAAAAATAGAGATAAAATGGAGAAGAATGGGGTTTTAAAAAGCCAGTCAAATTTGGTTTTCTGACTCACTGTGACCACCAGGGAGTAGCTATATTCCACGGCATTGAGGCTATCTCTCTCCTGTGTTTCTCCTGTATATTTCTTAAAGTTGTTAAAATTGTTGAAGTTGTTCAGGTTGAAAGACAATAAATCTTGCTTTATGGCCTTGTGAGTTCTTAAAGTCCTCCTTTCTTCCGCTGCCAAAACAACAACGGGGGAGCTTGAAGTCTTCAAGGTCAGCTCTCAACTTGCCTGATTTCTCTGCAGCAGCTTTTCTCCCGTAGTGCTCCAAAAGATTAGTAGAGCAGTAATAATAATGTATTCTTGTCAACCATTATAGCCCACCAAGCTCTGGACTCTCAGGCGGCTGCCTTCTTCCGGCACCCCCGCCTTAAACTGTTCCTGAGGGGCCTAAAAAATACATATCCCAATCAACGGCCTTTCCCGCCCCAGTGGTCCCTATCCGTGCTGCTAAAGGCTCTCTCAGGCCCACCGTTCGAGCCCCTAGCGTCCTGTTCGCTTCGCCTGCTCTCCTTCAAGACGGCCTTTCTGGTCACAGTCACGTTGGAGGAGGGCCTCAGAACTCTCTGCGCTTAGGCATGACCCTCCTTTCCTGCAATTTTTCTGTGACAAGGTTGTCGCCCACCTTGACATTTCTTTTCTTCTGAAAGTAGTTTCACCCTTTCATAACTCTCAGCCCATTGTATTCCTGACCTTCTTCCCAGACCCATCAACCCCTCTGGAGAGGTCCTTGCACTCACTAGATGTTCGTAGAGCTCTGGCATTCTATGTCTCCCGGACTGCTCCCTTTCGCAGCTCTCATAGACTTTTTGTCTCACACTACGACCCCAGACTTAAGGGTTCCAGTATCTCTTCTCAGTGCCTTTCGGGCTGAATAGTTTCTACCATCAAGCTCTGCTATGACCTCTGTCACAAGCCCCTGCCCTCTCAGGTCCTGACCCATTCTACTAGGGCCGTCTCCTCTTCGGCAGCCTTCCTGAGGGGTATCCCTCTAGATGAAGTGTGCTACTTGGTCCCAGCCGTCTACCTTTGTCAAGCATTACAGGCTGGATACCTGGGCCAGGGCTTCAGCGTCCTTTGGCAGAGCGATTTTGTCTCAAGCATTGTCGTGATGTAAGCAACGCCCCGGGATACCTTGCCGCGGTTTGTGGAGCCGAGAGATGAAAAAGCACGCCAAAGTTAAAAGAATGGAGAAAAGCTTTATTTCGCTGCAGCGGGCGCCCAGCCAAATACAGTCGGAAAACTGGGGGCGCAGGACAAAGAAACCTTAAAGTTTTTATAGGAAAAATACTCGCTCACAACCCCTCCCTTATCTAAATTGATAAGGATGCAGCTGTGAGCCATAAATCGCCCGAGAAACAACAAAGAAACTACAAAGGATACATGGTTAACACATTGTTACAAATCAATTTTGAAAGGAAATAGATAGGGGAAGGCATTCATCTTGCGCTTTGGCGTCACCTGTCTTGCACTTCCCGGGACTCTCCGCTGCTCCGAGACGGGAGTGTTTGACAGACCGGCGATGGATCGATATTTCAAAGGCTCCTGGCTTATCTCCAGTGCAGGCACCTCCGCTAATGGTCTCCTAACTGAGATAAGTGTTTACTTAGACCCTTATTTATGGTTTTATGGCTTTTAGTCAACAGGGCATGCATTCCTCAGCAAAATGCTGGGGCTTTAGATAACTGTCTTAGGGGGGAGAGAAACGGAAAGCGGGAAATAGAGTGAAAGAGCAGAACCGCTGCCATTTTATTCATCAATGGCAGTTTATAGGCTTTATTAAGCTTTATTAAAATATCATTCCTATCATTCCCTCCTCTTTTTAATGGACACTCATCTTGAGTCGTCCACAGGAAGGGACTCATAGTCTTGTAAAAGGGTAATAAGCTTAGGTGCAGCGGTTTGCTCTACAACTCTATGAACGGTTGACTGTAAAAACCGCAGGAGACAAGGGACACAGATTAAAAGAAGCAAAATGATACATAAAGGGGCTATTAACATACTGGCTATTGCTTTCATCCATGTTTGTGGCATTAAATCATTTAACCATTGCCATTGTATGCCTTTCCATTCTTGCGTCGGATTAAAAGTTAACTGTTTGATTTCCGTTGCCAATTGACTCACAACCTTTCCCACGGGATCAATCTTTAGGCAGCAGTTTGTGAGATTAAATTTTCCACACACGCCATTCTCAGATGCTAATAAATAATCCAACGTGAGCCTGTTTTGATAAACAGCTGTTCTTAATTGATCTGTCACTTCCGCTATAGTTGTAAATGCGGCAGTGATGCGCTGACCTGCCAAATCCAAAACTGCTTGCCGGTGGATTATTCTATTAAGCATGTAAATAGGCGTGCGATATCCCCAAGAGCCGTCTTGTGCCCATGTTGCTGGACCATAAACACAAACAATTCTTTGAGAATCCCATGTATCACCTACATATTCCTCAGGATTCTTACAGGAAAAGCCTGCAAACGGGGTATCATCGCACTTCCTCCGGTTTAAGGGGCCATACACCGGAGCAGCCAAATACTGCTGGGTTTCTATTGGGATTAAAAAGAATGATGGTTTTATAAAACCTAATACACATGATCCTGACCATGAGGGGGGTAAAAACTCATAAGCCATATTTCCACATATCCAATACATATTTAAAGGTGCTTCCCATGCCTTTGAAGTTGCAGAATATATATATGACAGCAAGGTAGTGTCAAACCTGTCTGGCTGTGAGGCATTAGACAGGGAGTACCAAACCCCATTTTTCCAAGTCCCAATGCAGGTCAAATAGCCCACTGGGATAGAACCATTTTGGGAAAAGCAGACACGACCAACTAGCTGAGAGGTGATGGTCCATGTCATATTTTGGGATTGAATTCTCTTTGTGATATTGCCAATTCTTGACATGTTATTATACAATTCTGGGGACACTTCCATAGCTTCCCAAGGCCAATCCTCCCCCATATTAGTACCCCCACAAACATAGCAATTGGCAACCTCTAATTCTGTTGCTATTGATTGGGCCATTTCAAGGAATAAATTCTTAGCATGTTCAGGGATCTGAAAGGGGCTCTCTTTCAATTTTTCTACAGCATTTTCATCTGACCATGTGTGGCTCTTCTTTTCTCCTGCACGTACTTCAGTGCGGATAATTGTCAAATAGGTGACAGGATCCTTACCAATTCCATCAATTCCAAAACCATATACCTGGATGGGGGGATGCGAGTCGCTGATTACCATACTGACATAATTTCCCCCAACCCTCCTAAATTGCAAAATGTGTGGACAACCTCTGTAGCCTCCACCTGTGAAGGCATATACACAGCCCCATCCTGAACACAAATTGGTTGCACGGCAAGGTGCCCATCTTTCAGGGTTTCCTGCTTTGCCACCTGGATGGGGATAACACAAATATTTATGTTCTAGTTTATATGCATTTACCCATCGTGTGGACCAGCAGCTGGATCCCATACCTTTTCCAAGGGCATCACAAGCATTAAACCATATTACTGCCTGCTTGCCGCTATGTTTGAGCACAGTAGTGGAATTTACATAATATAAAAGTCCACCACCTTCAGGATTGTCTCTTCTGGGTTCTTTGGTTCTTGCCATTCCAGCCCACACTGTATAATTAAATCTAATGGGAATTTCAGGCTTATAACATAGATATTTTCCTGATGTGCTCCTGCATATATGGTACATCAAATCCTGATTCAAACACATCATTCCAGCTTGTTTACATTCTGCTGGCTGTTGGGTATAATATACTAAGGTGTTTACGACCCAATTTCCTTGTTGGGCAGCAACAATGCATGGGGCACATATTTCCATGTCCTCAAGTTTGACAGCTACACATATGGGTATGAGAAATAAAAGAGCAACCATTTCCATTGGTCTAGGTAACCTCCAAAATTTCCGTTTCCAATGGCAGCAAATTAAAACTATACTTAAAACAAACATAGGAGACATAACAAACCAAAACCACCACGGGATTGCAAGCCACATTGTTATTCTAGTCTCTTTGAAGTGGTTTGACAGCTGCTGAATTTCCCCAAGTAAGCTGTCACACTTGCTGCTGTGCTGAAGTCTCAGCCTTGCACACGCTGGATGTCGTCAGGGGCTGAATACCTGTGATGGAATCACACTTCCTTCACCACAACCTCCCTCCTCTTTTTAAAGGGGGTGTGCTTTGGGTGTCAGAGTGTCTGAAACAGAAGAAAAATCAAGGCTTCTCAAGGGAGAATCATCTCCCAGGCAGACAAGCGGAGGAAGTCAGTATTTTACTCTGGCTTCCTGTTGGCAGAATCAACTCGTTTAAACGTCAACTTCAAGCTGTCATCTGGGTTGGCGCAGACTGTCCACTCTTCTTCCTCGCTCGGTGGGGCAGCTTGCTTCACACGCGTATGATGAATCCAAGGGACCACTTCGGAGACTTTGACAGCCGTGGGCGTCGACAACAAAACGACGAAGGGACCTCTCCACTTCGGCTTCAAAGGCTGCTGGTTCCAGTCTTTCACCCAGACCGAATCTCCCGGTTGAAAGCGGTGCAAAGGCTCCTGTAGAACCACGGGAAGTTGTTCAAGCGTCCACCTGTGGAGGGAAGAAAGAGACCGGCCAAGCATCTGAAGATATTTGACATGTGTCAACGAAGCTACGCTCTCCAGACGTAATCCATAAGAAATCGGAACTGGCCTGCCATATACTAGTTCAAACGGTGAGACTCCTAACTGACTTGATGGGGTAGTCCTACTCCGGAAGAGGGCTATAGGCAGCATTTCCACCCATCCTCTGCCGGTTTCCTGTGTACGTTTTGACAGGTGACTTTTCAAAGTCCTATTCATGCGCTCAACCCGTCCAGAACTCTGGGGTCTATATGCTGTATGTAAATTCCATTTAATTTGAAGTGCCTTTGCCAGCCCCTGAAGGACTTGATGAACAAAGGCTGGGCCATTGTCGGAGGATAAAGTGCGGGGCATCCCGTGCCTCGCAATGTGGTCCCGCGAGAGACATCGAACCACCTCGCTGACTTTCTCAGTCTTTGTTGGGAAAGCTTCCGCCCATCCTGTAAATGTGCACACTAATACTAGCATATATCGATATAGCCCACACCTAGGCAATTCTGTAGAGTCCACTTGCATATCTTCAAAGGGCTCCTGCCCATAATGCTGAATTCCAGGAGGGGGCAAATGTCCAGATCTAGGGTTATTCCTTTGACAGGTCACACATCTGTGAGAAATATTTGAAGCCAACTGACGAAGCTTAGCTATGTATAAGTATGGGCTCAATTGATGGTAAGCTACCTCTGGACCCTGGTGGGTACTTTCATGATGACTTTGAAGCACCTGGTGGGCTAAGCTTTCCGGAACCCATAATTGTCCACTTGGCAATTTATACCATCCCTCTGGGGTCCTGTCAAATTCCTGCTCTTCCGCAAACTCATTTTCAGCCTCAGAATAAAGTGGTGGGGTCGGTGGAAGAATGTCTATTGGGATAAGACTTAGCTGCATTTCAACAGCACCCTGTGCTGCCTCCTTGGCAATTCGATCCACCAACCTATTTCCTCTCGCCTCGATACCCGGGCCAACCTTATGTCCGTGACAATGAATTACTGCCACCTCTTTGGGCTTCCACACTGCTTCCAAAAGTTGTAGCAAAACTTCAGGATGCGCTACAGGGGTACCCTCAGTAGTCAAAAGCCCTCGCTCCTTCCAAAGAGCCCCGTGTGCATGGAGCGTAAGGAAAGCATACTTAGAATCTGTGTAGATATTGATGCTTTCCTCTTCTGATAATTCCAAAGCTCGAGTAAGAGCTATGAGTTCAGCCAATTGCGCTGACGTCCCTGGAGGTAATTGTTTGGCTTCAATGATAATGTCCTCTAATTCTACAATGGCATACCCTGCCTTCCTTATTCCATTAATTACTGAACTACTTCCGTCCACGAACCAAGTCCTCCACTTTGGGTAAGGGGTGTCGCGGAGGTCTGGCTGTGACGAATGAATTTCGTCCATTGTTTGAATACAGTCGTGGGTGGCCGGTTCATCACTAATTGGGAGCAGGGTCACTGGATTAAGACCTTCTGTAGTCTGAAATGTAAGACCAGCCCTTGAAAATAATTTTTGACACTTCATCATGGCAGTTTGAGACAAATGATAGCCACCTTTTGCATCTAGCAGGGGTAGAACAGCATGCTTTGTGATACACTTTGTGGGTTGCCCAAAAGTGAATTTATCCGCTTTCCTTAAAAGTGCTGCAAGCGCCACGACTCCACGCATGCAGCACGGAAGTCCCTGCTCAGTTGGGGTCAGTCTCTCAGATAGATAAGCTACCGGTTGCTGCCAACTTCCTAATTTCTGGCATAAAACTCCTTTTGCCACTCCATTTTCCTCATCAACGTACAAATGAAAGGGCTTGTTAGGGTTTTATGTTGAGCTTCAGTCCATTTTTAAACTCCCCTCTTTCACCCTAATTAATAGGTTCTTTAATTCCTCCTCACTTTCTGCTATCAGAGTAGTATCATCTGCGTATCTGAGGTTGCTGATATTTCTTCTGGCAATCTTAATTCTGGTTTGTGATTCATCCAGTCCTGCCTTTTACATGATGTGCTCTGCATATAAGTTAAATAGGCAAGGTGACAGTATACAGCCTTGCCATACTCCTTTCCCAATTTTAAGCCAGTAATTTGTTCCATATCCAGTTCTGACTGTTGCTCCTTTTCCACATATAAATTTCTTAGGAGATAGATAAGGTGGTCATGCACTCCCATTCCTTTAAGAACATGCCATAGTTTGTTGTGGTCCACACAGTCAAAGGCTTTGGCATAGTCAATGAAGCAGAAGTAGATGTTTTCTGGAACTCTCTAGTTTTCTCCATAATCCAGCACATGTTGGCAATTTGATCTCTAGTTCCTCTGCCCTTTCAAAATCCAGCTTGCACTTCTGGGAATTCTCTGTCCACATACTGCTGAAGCCTCCCTTGTAGAATTTTGAGCATAATCTTGCTAGCATGTGAAATGAGTGCAATTTTATCCTAGTTGGAACATTCTTTGGCTTTGACCTTCTTTGGGATTGGGATGTATACCGATCTTTTCCAGTCCTCTGGCCACTGATGAATTTTCCAAATTTGCTGGCAGATTGCGTGTAGCACCTTTACAGCATCCTCTTTTAAGATTTTAAACAGTTCAACTGGAATGCCATCATCTCCACTGGCCTTGTTGTTTTCAATGCTTAAGAGCACCGTGCACCATGGTTAAACGCCTGTACTGCAGGTAAAACTGTGCTCATGACCTGGGGTTCAATCCCAGCTAGCAGACCATGGTTGACTCAGCCTTCCATCCTTCTGAGGTTGGTAAAATGAGTACCCAGGTTTCGCGGGGGGGGGATGGGTAGCCTGCATTACTGTAATTAAAACTGTAAACTGCCCAGAGACTACTTGAAGTGGTATGGGGCGGTATACAAGCAGAACACTTTCTAACTTGACTTCACTTTCCAGGATGTCTGGCTCAAGGTCAGCAACTACACTCTCTTGGTTATCAGGGAGATCCAGATCTTTCTGATATAATTCCTCTCTGTATTCCTGCCATCCCTTCTTGATGTCTTCTGCTTCTGTTAGGTCCCTACCATTTTTGTCCTTTATCATATCCATCTTTGCACGAAATGCCCCTTTAATAGCTCCAATTTTCTTGAATAGATCCCTGGTTTTTCCTTTTCTATTGTTTTCCTCTATTTCTTTGCACTGTTCATTCAAGAAGGCCGTCCTGTCTCTCCTTGTTATTCTCTGGAATCATGCATTCAATTTTCTGTCTCTCTCTCTTTCTCCCTTGCAATTTGCGTCCCTTCTCTCCTCTGCTATTTGTAGGGCCTTGTTGGACAGCCACTTTGCTTTCTTGCATTTTCTTTTCTTTTGGATGGTTTTCATTGTATCCTCCTGTACAATTTTACAAGCCTCCATCCATCGTTCTTCAGGTGTTCTGTCCACCAAATCTAGTTCCTTAAATCTATTCTTCACCTCCACTGTGTATTCATAAGGGACTTGACTTAGATTGTACCTGACTGGCCCAGTGGTCTTCCCTACTTTCTTCAGTTTAAGTTTGAATTTTGCTATAAGAAGCTGATGATCTGAGCCGCAGTCAGCACCAGGTCTCGTTTTTGCTGACTGTATAGAGTTCCTCTATCTTTAGCTGCAGAGAACATAATCATTCTGATTCTTGTATTGTCCATCTGGTGATGTCCATGTGTAGAGTCTCCTTTTGTGTTGTTAGAAAAGAGTGTTTTCAATGATCAGCTTGTTCTCTTGCCAAAACTTGATTAGCCTTTGCCCTGCTTCATTTGGAAATTCAAGGCCAAACTTGCCAGTTATTCCTTTTATCACTTGACTCCCTACTTTAGTATCCCAATCCCCTATTATGAGAAGAACATCTTTCTTTGGTGTCATTTCTAGATGGAGTTGTAAGTCTTCATAGACTTGGTCAATCTCAGACTCTTCAGCATTGGTGGTTGGTGCATAAGCTTGGATTACTGTGATGTTAAAAGGTCTGCCTTGGAATTGTACCGAAATCATGCTATCATTTTTGAGGTTTTATCCCAACACAGCTTTTCCCACTCTTTTGTTGACTATGAGGGCTACTCCTTTTCTTCTATGGTATTCTTGCCCACAGTAGTAGATGTGATGGTCATCTGAACTTAATTCACCCATTACCGTCCATTTAAGTTTGCTGATGCCCAAGCTGTCAATGTTTATTCTTGCCACCTCACGTTTGACCACATCTAGCTTACCCTGGTTCATAGAACTCACATTCCTGGTATGGGCTCTAATAATTGTGTGTATATGGCCATGCACTTGTTCACTTTTTATGTCTTGCTGCTAAATTAATTGACCCTAAAACAGCCTACACCTTGACTGCCTTAAAGGATTACTTTATTGCCTTGGATAGGCACTGCCTTTCCTGCCTTTTTCTAGACTTGTATCACTCCTTTCCCAGCAGGACGTTGGCCAGTCTAAAGTTACAACAAACAGCGTGTGCGTCTTTTCTTCTCTATTTTCCATGATTTTAAGCATTCCTCAAATTTCTAATTTGCCGAAGCAGGTACATGCTTTTCAGAATTCACCACGGTTACTCTCCTGCCTCAGTGCTACAGGAAGTAATACCATGGTGGATTTGGCCTTTCCTAGCTGTCACTATTGTCTTTGGCCTTCATGGATTCTATTACTCCTGAACAGACAGTGCTTGGCTGTGTCTTGGACTCATGGTAATAGCAGTCATTATTATATTGATTCCTCTATGCTTTGCAACACATAAAAACATGTTTTCCTTGTATTGTCACTGCCATACAAGGTATACAGGTAGTGCAAACTCTATTGTTTGAGTCCCTATGCTGCAACCCTGATATTCTTGATTTACTGTTTGGGCGGAGCTGCCCAAGGCCACTGCCTCATTGAGAACCCGCCTCAAGGGTGATGGCTTCCTGTATTATCTCAATTCGACCACTGTTTTAAAACAAGGCTCCAAGCCAACTTCACTTCACTGCGACTGGGTAGGAGACAACTAAGTTAACTTTGCTGTAGCTAGATCTCACTATTCGGATTTATGGACTTTGGCATCACTGGTCTTAGTTAAGACCTCAATATTTCAAAGACACCCTCTTCAGCTGATTCCAAACCATGCCAAGAACTTATTCATTGAACATGGCTCGGATCATAGCCACGGCACTTCAGGAGAGCAGCTGTTATGATTATGGGGTTACCAACGTAACTGCTAAATGGCTATAAGCAGTCATGAAAATGTCCCCAGACTTGCATAACACGCTTTCTCAGCATGGTAATGTCGCTAGGAGAGCCATGTCATCCCACTTGATTTGAGCAGTTACATCCAGGCACAATCCCAGTGGGTTTCTTTTGCATATTTAAGCTCATGGGATGATGGCATGTAGTTTTCACCTTCCACTGACACACAGCCTGACAGCTTGCATGCTTATCTTTGCCTTACATTTTCTTCAGCTTCACTTAGACTTGAATAGCCCAAGACATTCTGTACGAGATTTATAGTTACATGGTATGTATATACTGTATATATTTCTCAAGCCATCATTTTTCCTCATCCCATTTCAAACACAGCAATTCTCAGTCTCTGCCCCTTTGTCCCACAAGAAGAGAGCAGACACCACTTTGAAGGATTCATATGAACAAGCTCAGGGGACAAAAGAGGAACACATGGGACTCTCAGAGATTTGTGTGTGTGTAAGTGGATTTGCACTATTAGCTAAAGAAGGCGTCTGTATCAAGTTCAATCTCACAAATGCTGCCTCACAATTGACCCTGTAGGTAAGGATGTCACGAACTCAAACAGCTTACCATTATCCCACCCAGGGTGGATGACTTCTCTTCTCTATGCTAGTAAGGCCCAGCCTGCCTGTTTGTATTAGCCTGCATTTTTCTAATTTGTTTGTTACAGTTCTTTAAATCCTCTGTGTAGAAAATTGCTACTCAGGTGTCTAACCCTAAGATCATTGCTCCCGTCCAGGCCTCACAGTTCCCTGGGACGACTCAGTTCCTGAGTGTCCCAAAATCAGAGGAGGAAGTGTAGACTAGGATCTTAAAATGGCGTCTGTTATGCTACCTTAGAATGCTTTCTAAAATGTCTGTGTCAGTATAAAATTCAACTGCAGTCTGTAAGCTGTGTTAGTTCCCATGAATGGACTGTGACCTAGATAACCTGTGTCCTTCAATATTTCTGTGAGATGTTCCAGCTCTAACTGTTTCAAACTTCCTCAACTGTTTTATGTATCTGATTTCCCAGCAAGCCAATATAGAATGCTCTTTGTTTAGTTAGCTCAGGCCATGGTACAAATCTTGTCAAGATAATAATAATACAATAGAAGTTTATGCTAAAGGGAACAGCTTGTGCGTATGATGGTTCCCACTCCTGAATGGCTAAGCCTAGACTCCTGATTGATTGTGATGTATTGGGGGTGGAGAAACAATGCTATTTAACATGTATGATTATCAATGTATCCTTGCTTCAGCCTTTGGAAACTGATTCCGCTGTTGCCAGCAAAGCTTTGCTTGCTTTAATAAAGCCTATCTCTATTTCATCTAAGTTCTGGTTTCGAATTGAATCTCTGTTTTTCCCCAAGCGGCAGAACCCGAAAATATCTTGGGATGTGGCCCTAGAAAAAGGCTGCACTGGTCCTTATGCAGTATGTTTCTTTGCAGCATTGGACTTTCCATTCTCTTCCAGGCAGGCCTGCAGCTGGGCGTCCTTTCGGCTTTGGCCCAGCCACTTCATTAGCACTGGAGCTACTTGTACTTGTCCTCTGCTCTTCCTAAGTTGGATGTTGGATGCCTTGTGACCTGAGGGGCTCATCTTCCAGCATCATATTTTTAGCCTTTTGTCTCTGTCCATGGAGGTTTCTTGGCAGGGATACTGGCGTGGCTTGCCAGTTCCTACTCCAGGTGGACCACATTTAGTCAAACTCTACACTATGACCTACAGCATAGCTCATAGCTTCTCTGAGTTACTCAACCCCCTTCGCCACGACAAGGCAGTGATCTATTGCAGGGAATCCCACTTACACACATGTTTTAAACAAACAAACAAAAAGTCCATTAAATTTCAAGGAGTAAACACTTGTTGGAAATCAGTGTGGCTTGATCCCATAGCACATGTCTGTGCAATCCTAAGGTGGGCAGGGGCAGTCCTTTTCTGTCGGGAGCCTAAAGGTCCACTGGATTTGCTTTTAATGTGTGTGTTAAAAACTGGCCTTATGTTCCTTAACAATAGCTTTTCCTGACCCCTGTGTGTGGTCTTGTGTGCTTGCTGAGAACTCATGTTGATGTTTGTGCTTGAGCCTGACCATCTCACCTGTCCTTCCCCACAGTGCTGTAAGTGGAGCACCCTCCTTCTGTGCTACGGACAAGTGGCCCTAAGCATTAAAGAGGACGTTCTCCCGAGAGTCGAGCTGTTTGTGTCCAAGATGATTGAGTACTTCACCATCAACCCCTCGGTATTACAGACATGTTTGCTTTGGCGTGGCAGACCAACTTCCTTTCTTCCCCAGCCTCCCACCCATCTATACTCAAAGCCTTCCCGTTCTCCCACTGAGTGCCAAGAACTTGGGCCACTGAGACATGTGCCAGCCATACTACAGCTGGAAAAGGCCACCAAAGTAGCCAAAGATCTGGACCAGTTCCTCTAAGAGGCAACGTTGCAATGGCTGGAACTGATCAACTTATCACTTATATCACTTATATGGTGGAGGAGTGTAAAATGATGCAACAAGGCTTGTGAGCCAAATATTGTTTGAACAGAATTACACCCCAATCAGATCTATAATTTGGTATAGCATGCATTTTCCTCCTCTGTATTCATCCTGAAGTTTATTTTGCTCCCATTGGGAGGAACATCATAGGTAGAAACCTAAATAACAAAGCAAGCACATGGATAAAAATACGGTACAGTATATGGAAGTAAGGGCGGGGGGAAGCTTGCTATCACTCATTGTCCTGGCAGAAGCTCTGTCAGATGTTGGATTGGGTGGGACACTGGCTACACCTTCTCCCTCCCTGTCCCAGGAGGACTCCAGTAGCAAATACTTTTCAAAATGTCTCCTCTCTTTTATTTGGAGTTATACTATCCTACTTGATTAGCCCAATGAACTCCTTAGACTATTTTGCTTAGACTAGTCCAATGTAAACATTGCACCACAGGACTTACTGTGTCAGTAAGGGTTTGTGGCTGATCATGCCAAGAAATCTTATGAATTGCTTGATCACATGGGTCACTTTGCACTCTTGGATTGGCTTTAGGATATAAACCTGAAGAAGAGCTTTTTGATTGCTGTGCTGATGTTCCTTGAGGCCATTTCCGCAACAGGCAAAGTGCAAGATATACGGATACCCATGAAAGCACTACTCGTGGAATGTCTTATCGTGAGTATGCAGGATTTGGCCTTCGCCTAAACTAGCCCTGAGAACCTTAAGAATAAGATCAAAGCAAATGTCCTGGGACCTCTGTTTTCACCAGTAAATAGACCAGCAGCCCATAGCCCTAGCTGGGCCACCCATACTTATGCCTGAGTCATTTTTTTCAGAGCCTGTTGGGAGCAGACCATAAATCGGTTTCTCCACAGCCATGGGGTAAATATGTTGATTGACCTATTTATATTTATTTATTTACTTATTTATACACTTGTATACTGCCAGTCTTCTGTAAGGAACTCCAGGCAGTTTACAGTAAGCCAAAAAGAAAGAAAAAAAACTAATTAAAGGAAATAAGTAAAATATAAATTTTAAAAATAGTCAATAAACAAGTACTAAACAAAGCTGGTGCTAACAGGCAATGGCAACTAAAAACAACACACTAACCCCAGGGTAAACAAAAGCACAAGAATTCATATAAAACAAACATTAGTGGTCTCCATATTCCTCTCTGAAGAGCAAGGTCTTAAGAGTTCTCTTGAAAGCTGGCAGGGACTAAGTCAGACATACCTTGCTGGGAAGTATGTTCCATAAGATAGGGGCAGCCACTGAGAAGGCCCAATTTTGAGTAATCATTTTCCGGGCTTCCCTAGAGGTGGCTGAGAATGCCTGCAGTGTTCTAGTGGGCCAAGCTGCAGTTGGCCTTAGGGAGCTTCACTCCGCCAGGTAACCAGGTAACAAGCCATGGAGGGTTTTGTAAGTCAAAACCAGTACCTTGAACATTATTCGAGAGGCAATGGGTAACTAATGCAGGTGGGCCAAAAATTGAGGTGATGTGGTCATACCTGACCATACCAACCACCAATCGGACTGCCATATTTTGCACCTGATGCAGTCTCCGAATAAGGGTCATGGGGAGCCCCACGTAGAGAGAGTTGTAATAATTTATCCTTGAGATCACCAGCACCAGCACAACTGTCTTCAAGGAAGCCTCGTCCAGATATGGGTAAATCTGGGAGATAAGCTGAAGATGGAAAAAGGGCAATTTGGGAACGGCTGCCACCTGAGCTTGAAGGGACAAAGCCAGATCCAAGATCACGCCAAGACTCCTCACTTTCTCTGCCAGCACGAGGGTAGAACCATCCAAATTGGGAAGAGGGCCACTATACCCAGCAGAGGATGCCCCAAAGAACAGAACCTCAGTCTTCTCTGGGTTGAGTCTGAGCCTGTTAGTCCTACTCCTAGTCCATTCCATGACTGCATCCGGGCAGCAGTCAAGTGTCTGAACCGCCTCCATTGCAGAGGTAGAGAAGGAGAGCTAGAGCTGTGTGTCATCAGCGTACTGATGGCAGCAGGCCCCAAATCCCCTAATGACCTCAGCCAGCAGCCTCATATAGATGTTAAATAGCATGGGGGAGATTGCCGACTCCTGGGGCACCCCACAAGAGAAAGTCCAAGGGGCAACAGCCCTTTCCCCATCTTAACATGTTAGGGATGGTCCCCAAGGAAGGAGCGGAGCCAGCTCAAGGCTAGACCTCCAATCCCCACCTTGGCAAGCCTATCCAGCATGATAGCGTGGTCGAAGGTATCAAAAGGCCACAGACTATTTAAAATGTGTGTTGGCTCAATCCCTCTCAAGGATTTAAGAGCCTGCCCCTATTAACGCAGGAGAAATCTATATTTATTTATTTATTTGTATACTGCAATCCGATTTTCATCAAATGGGAACTCTGGAAGGTTAACAACGATAACTTATCAGACAACCAAAAACATGACAATAATAGTAGTAATAAAACTAGAAAAATTAAACAAAAAACAATGATACAAAGCAAGAACAGGACAAACAACGACAATACCCGGCAAGAGGGAACAACAACAACAACAACAACAACAACAACAACAACAACAACAACAA
>JAHTLZ010000317.1:2173745-2214747 GCA_023846285.1 Phrynocephalus versicolor | reverse complement strand
AACAACAACAACAACAACAACAACAACAACAACAACAACAACAACAACAACAACAACAACAACAACAACAACAACAACAACAACAACAACAACAACAACAACAGGGGAAACACAACACTCCTAGCAATTGCCGAAGGCATCCTTGAACAGCCAGGTCTTCACAGCCTTTTTAAAGGATGCCAGGGATGGAGCCAGGCAAATCTCACTTGGCAATTTATTCCATGCCACTGAGCCAGCCACGGAGAAGGCCTGATTGTGTGTTGCAATGAATAGCAACACACATGATGAATAGCAAAATAATCAGTGTTAAAGACAAGTTCTTCAGACTGCAACACAAGGGTCGAGGAAAGCACCAGCTTGCTGTCACTAGATCCCAGGATTCAGAAAGATGAAAAGTTATTCCAGGCTTACCACCTACCCACCTCAGGACTCATTCTATGCTTCTGTTTTGTCTGATAGGTACTGGTAGAAAGAGAACCCACCCACACATTGGCCGATACTGTGCGCCAGGATGCGATGTATATAATTAAGGAACTCAGGTAGTATGCTGGTGCAGCTTCCTACATGCTAGGCTGGTAGATTCTAAAAAAGGCCCAATGACTCTCTTTTGGGTATGTTTTCAGAATACTGGAGAGATCTTTTAAGCAGTTAGCTGTGGCCAATGCTGTCATCTCACTACATCCTGCTGCAGTTGCTAAATCTGACAGGTGTTTCTCTTTCCACAGCAAACTGAAGCCCCTCCTGGAGTCAGAAAAGAAATCCATCCTCCTCAGGGCCTCCTTCAAAAGCATGCTGGGCCTGACCTCGCTCGCCATCCTTGAAGGGCAGGTATCTGGGGAAAAGGAGCAAGCAGCTCGAGACATCAAAGTGAGTCCTCCTCCACCTTTGCAGCTTTTACCCAAACCAGTGTTATTTCCCACAGCAGAGGGAACACGTCACATAATTAAAGTTCCTGGATGAGAATTAGGATTAGGAACTGAGAAAGCAATGGAAACCCCAATAGTTATACATGCCAACTGATCCCAAATAATTCTAATTGAAACATATGCAAATTTAAATCTCTCCCCTGCCTTTTATATACAGTATAGTTGTTTCAGCTGTAATTAAGGTACTGCTACTAACATTGTGGGAAAGGGAAGATATTCAAGAATCCACTGTTTAATTCATCCACACACTGGCAGCAGCCTCATTGTTCCTGTGGTGGCAGCAGCAGCACAGAACTTGGTATTTGTGTCCTCTTTCTTTCTCCAAGTGCCCAAAGGTGCAGAATGTGGACCACAAGGACCTGCTGAGAGCAATGGGGTTCTAAGTTTATGAACTACCATATTTTTGCCCTATAAGATGCACTTTTCCCACCTTCAAACATAAGGGGAAATGCCTTTGTGTCTTATAGAGTGAATACAGCAGTCCCCACTACATACATACCACAGATTTTCCTTTAGAGATAAGATACCTGCACGGAGCCTCTCCCATCTCGTGCTGCAGCCAGGATTCCGCAGATCCAATCACCCCGTTTGCAAAGAGACTTCCTCCAGCTAGCATCTCCCAACCTCTCCCTTTCTGCAGCCAAGATTCCCCAGTCAAAAATCACCTTGTTTGCAAAGAGGTCTCCATGGATCCTCTGCCCTCCTCTTCTGAAGCCTGGATCCAACAGCTCCAATTACCTCATTTGTAGCCTTCCTCCACCATAAAACCTGAGGCTAAACATTTTTTCTTGTTTATCTCCTCTACAAACTAGGTGCGTCTTATGGCCCGGTGCGTCTTATAGGCAAAAAATATGGGTAGATGTGCAATATAGTAACTATTCTCACAAAACAATGCCTTAACAAAAAGTTATGTAATGCTTAAGAAAATAATAGTAGAACTGTATCTAAGTTGTTAGAAAATACTGTATTTTTTCAGCCTATAAGATACCGCCATGTACATGACCCCCTCCTCACTTTTTGAACCCCAAATTTAAAAAAATGAACAAATCCTGTCAGAAAGGAAGGAAAACAGTGAACAAAGGCTCCAAACCGACGCCATTGAATGAAGTGAACCAAGTTCCTGCCCTGCTCTGGTTCCCTTAAACTCACGCACGCACGCACGCACACGCACACGCACACGCACACACGCACACAATTGTTTCCCTTCCTTTTTGCCAGCTCTTTCCCACCAGTTTGGTTTCTCCTTCACACAGCCACACCCACACTTTCCCACTTTGTTTCCCCTATAACGGTACCACATACAGCTGTGAAGATTGACTTGCTGTGATGACCTTGCTGAGCATGAATGCTAGCTAATTGTTTTGTATGAAATGACTCTAGTAAAATATTATTAAAGCCTCAGTTTTTAAATTCCCAGTACTGTTTCTTCCATATTCCCCTTGATTATTTGTACAGTGTCCACACACAAACATTTTACACGTTAACACCCCTGCCACATACAATTCCTTGAGTACCTGTATGTGCTTAAATTAAAACTATTACAAAAGGCAGATCCTTTACTCAGAAGGTGTGGCTAAAAGTCTCTGGTAAGAAGAGTGAGTGGTGGGTGCCACCAATGTCTTTGAGAGTGGTGTGTGTGTGTGAGAGAGAGAGTGAGTGAGTGACTTACTGACATCCCTCTTGCTCTAAGCTCCTTTGCCACTGAGTGGCCTGGGAAGGATTTCTTCTGACCAGACTAGTAACATCTTTGTGTGTTCTCTGGGGACAAGGCCAGGGGAGAAAGTACAGACCCTGAATGAAGGCCAACTGCCAAAGCATAGAGTGGCAGCCAGGCAATGACTGCATAATAGTAGCAACGGCACTGTGTCTGCCGGCCATGCCTGCCATGGCCATTTCCACCTGCCGAGCAGTGAGGTGCGGAGTGACGCTCTCTCCTTGTGCTTCAGGGCCTCTACCATCAGACCATGAGCAGCTTTGAAGAGATGCTGCAGGGCTTATGGCTGGAGAATCCATGTCCAAGTGAGCTGGAGCACATGATGGAGGTATACCAGAAGGGGAGGGGTCTTTAACTCAAGAGGAAGAGGCCCCAAGAGAGGCAGCGGAGGCACAAGATGTAAAACCCAACTTGCTCATAGCTGTGGGAGATTGTCTAATAAGAGCTGTTTGCTTAGACAACATTCTGTGGCATCTTTTGTGCACATAAAGTATACAGTGAGTTACTGTGCACTGCACTGCAATGGCTTTCACCAAGAGTGGGTGATACTTATTATGCTTCTCAAAGTTTTATTCCTTGAGGCCAAACCCTTGTCTGATGTTCCCTGCATTGTGAAACCTCCTCTCTTTCCTTTCACTCCATGTAGCAACTCTAGAAGGGAAGACAGGGAAATTCTTTTTATAATTTGCTGAACTTTTACTGGCTTGTTTCGCAGCTTGGCAACTTGGACTATTCAGGGCCAAAGAAGTGCAAGCCAGGCCTTGATGTTTGCCTCCAGTTATTCTGCTACATTTGGCAAAATACCTCTGGATGCGGAGTTTAGTAATACTTGGCCTTATTCATTCATGGACATTATTCTTCCGGCTGCTGAGACCTAGGCTGCCACTGCACATAGAGAAAGGGCCAAGGTTGCTTCAAAGCAATGCTGGGTATTTCACATGACACAAGTAGAAAAATACGACCTTTATTTGCTCCATTGTGGGAAAGGTGTAATTAGAGATTATCTAAAGTTATCCATAGGTGCAGTTAATTTGAAAATTTAATTAAATCCTAGCACATAAACAGGGAATAAGATCCACAAAATGAAGACAGAATATAAAAGAAATCAAGGAAAACTGATGAATTTCTGATCAAATACAATGCAATGGGCCATTTCATGCCTGTTTTCAGGCAGCCTGTGATTTAGAAAAACACACCCTTACAACAGCTTACATGAAGCATGTCTTTCCTGGTGTAAAAAAAAAATCACGGGGATTCAGCTCATCTTGATCTTCCCTGGTGCATCTATTGGCCATCCAGGACAAGCGTGAACAGCAGGTTGGACTCAGTGGCCTGACGGGGCCCCTTCCAACTCTGTGGTTCTGCCATTCGGTGCTTCCCAGCGTGCGTGTGTCTGCCCTCCTCTGTGTTCTAGCTTCCCAGAGTGTCTGCCTTCTGTGTTCTAGTTGATGGAACCATGGATCACGTCAGCATTAGATCATGAGCGCGAGAGAGCAGTTGAGATGGCAATGAAGCTTTTGAGATTCATAGCTGGCCATTTCTTCTTCGATGTGAGTAGCCACCCTATTTAGGTGCTTTCCTTGTGACCAGGTGGGGCTTCTCATCCTCCAGAGGCTGAAATCTACCGGCTGAATCCAGCTTTGGCAAACCCAGATGGACACAAACCACACATGCCTAAGAAAGAGTCCTTCAAGTGGATTCTCTTTGTGGCTGCAACCAAGGAGGCACATTGCCTTGGCTGAGTTCAGCAAGGCTGGATGAGAGGGAGTGTTTGGCAAGCACCAAGTCTCACCTAACTGTCCAGGAGTCCTTTGATAGTCTTTTTTTTTTTGGAAGGTCCACACACTGTTCCAAGCTGCCACACAGAGAGACGTGCCTGACCGAAGAGCAGGGCGAGAATGTCCCATCAATGGCTCAACCTTTCTTTTTCAGCTCTCTCAGAAATTCAGCAAGCTGGCCCACCTTACCGCAGTTTTGATTGGTCTCTGCAATGATCCAGTGCCACATATTAGCTGCTGTGCGGTGCAAGGAGTCAGTTGCCTGTGTGGGGTTCTGTTACGCCAGAAGGGTAAGAGCAGGATGCTAGGGATCTGCTGCTGCCAGGTCCTGGCTACTCTGCCCACAATGCAGGAACTCCGCTCCATTGGGAGTGCAAACAGTTGGGCTGGGTGCCATTGGCTTCTTGACTTATCAGAAGTGTTATTTGTTTACTGTGTTTTATTTATTTTGAATAATTTTACCCTGTCTTTCTCCTTGGAAAAGGACCCAAGGCAGCTTACAATAATGGGGGCAATGATGTAGATTCCAGCACTCAGGGCAAAGGCACATGTTTCTTGGGCCAGGCCAAGTTGGCTTTGGCCCTCGCCATGTCTACTTAGCTATGCGATCTCCGGCTACCTAGGCTGAAGCCCCCACAGCATGTCCCCCACAGCCAGGAATTCCAGGGAGGAAGGGGAAAGGGTTAGTTTCTTTCAAAGTAGACTTGCCTGGAGGCAGGACGCAGAGAATTTTGCACTGTTGCCACAAGCCTTTGTAGGGATGTGCTTTTGATTTAGCATTTATTCAGAAAACAGTGTAAAGAGGGGTTTTTTTGTCTATTTTTGAACCCATATGAAACATTGGGGAGCAGCCCAAACAGTCGAATAAGTGCTTGCTGAGGTTCTGGATCTTGCCTTGGTGGTACTTCAGAAGTTAAATATATCCAGAGGAGCACCTTTTGCTTCAGATGCTTTAGAGCAGGCATCTCCAAACTTTGGCCCTCCTGATGTTTTGGACCACAACTCCCAGAATTCCAAGCCTGTATTTCCAATGGCAAAGGACTGGAAGTTGTGGTCCAGAACATCTGGAGGGCCGAAGTTTGAACATGCCTGCTCTAAAGGTAACTGGCTGTGAAGGGATGGCTGGCTCCCTGAAAGAAGTCCCTCAGCTACAGGGCATTGCGGTTTAATGGTTAAATGATTTACACATATCTGGCCTTAGGTTTAGCTGCTCTACTAATTTGCCCATACATATTTTATCTCAATAATTATTCTCTATTTGTATTGCATGTTTTTAAAATCTTGTGAAATATATTCTTTTAATGTTTTGCATTTAAAGTATTTTTCTATTGTCCTTGCCAAGTCTTACATCGTAATGTTATATTTTGCTATGCCATATGAAATAAATAAATAAATAAGGAGAGATTCATGAAAAGGCTGGAGGTGGGGAAAGAAGGAATGGAGAAAGGACATGGTTTTTGGATCCACATCCAGCTGCAGTTGCTTTTATGTGTCTGTAGCCCCCTGCTCCATCCTAGGGGTGTTATTTCACTATTTCAGGTTCATCTCTGTGAGTCCTCCCCCAAATGTGCCAGAGGTGCCATCCTCCCTATTCTCCAGAGGAATGCTTTTTGTTGCTGTGATTCCTTTCCTTGTCTTTTCAAAATGGGATGATGCCTGTTCTGTTCCACAGCAGAGCTCAAGAACAGCAAACAGAAGAGGCGGAAGTGGTTCGGGAAGAGAAGCTCAAAGCCCGAGGGGGAGGAAAGCTGGTCCCTCCTGACAGTCGACAGCACCTGGCCCACTGCCATGGTAGAATCGTAGCATCCTGGGCTTCAAAGTCACGCTGAATGTTAAGCCCATAAACCCCATAACACCACACAGTTGAGCTCATTGCAAAAGTAGCGTAACTCTCTTGGAGAGAGGTTTGCAAGGGGCACAAGTGTCCGCCTTGAAGCACACTTGGATTGCCACGTATTTCCCACCCCGCTCAGAATGCAGACCAGATGAACAAGTTCCCTGGTTGGGAACAAATTGTGTGAAATCAGTGGAGGGCTTGGTTTAGAAGCCAGTCCTGGAAGCCAGCAGCCACAGCCATGGTATGTGAGCTAAACAACTTTTTCACCTGCCCATGAGCCTGTTGGTCTGCAGGTTTGAAAGCAGAGTGAAGTCTGTCAAGAAAGACCCTGTGATATTTAAATCTTTTGGACAATATCCTGTTGTAGAAGGAAAATTATACGAGGACGCCACCACTCCCTGGACACACCCCACTGTTGCAGGCTCCCTTGCGGAATGCCCGTTCTCGCTCTGGTTACAAGATCAGTCTCACAATTGGTTGTGCAATGCGAGGTCCTCCAGAGCAGGAGGGACACTTCCTCAGGTTTCCTTCTGCTCTGCCTTTAGGCACCGAGACGCTAGCCGTGGACTGGCCCTAGAGTTCACAAGGAGGAATAGCTCCACAGAAGAGTTGTCCCTGCAAGCCTTCTAGAGGGCTGTGTCTCAGCCATCTGGCCCAATCTCCTGGCCACAGCCCAAGATCATTCCCATTGCCTTCCCCTCATTCTTTTCACTGGAAACACTGCTATAGAGCTGGAAGCTTCTCACTGTAAAAGCTGAGCCTCCACTCCTCCCCACCCCTGTCTTTTCTAAAGGAAAGTGATGTGCGGCCAGGCCTAGCTTGACTGCACCAAACCATCTGCCTGGTCTTCACAGCATGCAGGTGACCTGCTCTTCTCCGCCCAGCTGACCAGCCTCCTGCTCTCTGTTCTGGACAGCTTGGGAGGGTCTGACACGGAGCTTCTGAAGGCAGCAGAAGAGATTCTCAATGCCATTGTGGAGAACCATGCCACGAAGATCAAAAGGGTGAGAGACCTTCGGGCTGGGGAGGCGTGTGGAATTTAGTGTGTTCCCAAGCTTTGGACTAGAGGGAATACCATGGCTGACCTAATGGCAGAAGTGGGTCTGAAGACAGACATGTGCCTTTTGACTTTTTAAAAAGGGGAATGTCTTCCCACCTCTGTGCTTCCCCACTGCTTCACCCTGGGCCAGTCTGCCTTCTTTCTTCTGTGCAGAGACTTGTGAGCCATTAGCCCCAAGTGGGTTCCCTGCTCCCTTCTGCGACATGCCGGACTTTGTTCTTTTGTGTTCTTTTGTGAACTAAAAGGAAGAGAGACTCCTCTCTTAGGAAGGGGCCCAAGTCCTTTCCAAGGTGATGGGAATTCACCAGCAAGAAGACCCGTGTGGACCCAGGAAAGGGGGCGGCATGGGAGCACTCCTAATGCCCAAACCTGGGCTGGGGTTTTCCCTTGGACTTCCTGCAGGTGAAGGATATCGTAGGGGCCATCTACCGGTGCCTTCAACTGCACCCGTCTTCATACTGGACCCGGAAAGTGGTGCTGAGGGCCTTGGGCTTCTTGTTGCCATCTCACATGGAGGAGGTTCTGCAAAGCTGCCTGTCTTTCTCCATCCCCGTGAACAGGTAGAATGCCAGTGGATCTCCCAGCTGGGCCGTGTTGTTTCTTTCTCTTTTGAGGGAGAGGCCTCTCAGAACCGCTGGTTCCTGGCCAGGAGGGGCCCTGACGTGCTCGTCTCCCTTGGTGAACTTCCCAGGCAGGCCAGTGAGCTCTGGACAGCGATGGCTTCAGACCCCCAGATGGCCACGCAGGTCCTGCAGCTCCTGCTCAGGAATCTCCAGGTCAAGAACCCCTTGGAGGACAATGAAGACACCACCATCATGTCCTTGGCTGTGAGTAACTGGCCTGAGGCCCTTCTCGGCCTGCTGTCCTTCCTGGTGGCCTGCTCCAGGGGGAGGGGGGTGTTTCTTCCCTTGGGAGAGGAAATCCGCATAATCCACTTATTAACTCCCCTGCATTTCCCCTTGGAGAGGACAATGTTGCCGTCACTTCTATGTTCAGATGGTGGACTTCCCACCCTGTCTGACTAGAGAGGGTAGCGTATGCTGGGGCAAGTTGTGGTTGTTGAGACTAGTTCTGTTATTTTTCACCTATAGCACAGACCGTTATTATTTACCATCTCCTGGCCTGTCTCTAGTCTCCCCTCTCCCCCTCTTTTCCCCCCTATGTGTTTCCTCCCGCCCTGCGGTCCTGTGCCCATGTTATATTTTATATTCCTTTTATCCTTATTTATTTTATTTGTATTTATTTATATTGTACACGTTGTTGTTTCTTAGGTAAATTGTATATCATTTATCACTTTATTCTTAGTTGTTTTGTTGTATTGTGTATCCTTTTCCCCCCAACGCCATGTTTACAGGGACTCATATTGCGACTGTGTCGGACCATGGACGGTACGTTTGTAGTCGAGGGGTTAGTCAGATCAGAAGAACTCGGGTCAGGCATCTCGTGCCTGTCCCACGTTCTGACCCCTCGGCTCACTGCCACGAGTCCAGGAGCCATCCCACCAGCGCCTCTAACATTTCCTGTCTCCTCATGAATGCCAGGTCACTCCATAATAAGATCCCCATCATCTATGATTCCATCATTGACAGGAGGGCTGACCTGGCTTGTGTTACCGAGACCTAGGTGGGTGCAGGGGGGGGGGCTTCGCTCACCCAGCTGTGCCTACCTGGGTTCCTGGTTCAGGGAGTGGGAAGGTTGGAGGGTCAGAAGGGGGGAGCTGCCATGGTTTACAAGGACTCTCTTCATGTCAGCAGGGCCTCGACATTGGTTAGTCAAGGGTTAGAATGCCTTCACCTGTTAGTAGGACAGCGGGACAGATTTGGTATTGTGCTGGGCTACCGTGCTCCCCGCAACCCAGCACAATCCCTCCCAGAGCTCTCAGAGTTCATTGCAGCTGCACTTTTAAAGTCCCCTCGCCTGTTGGTTGTGGGGGACTTCAATGTGCAGGCTGGCGGTGAACTTTATGGTGCAGCTCTGGATTTCATGGAATCCATGGTCTCCATGAGTCTATCCCAGCATGTTTTATGTCCTACCCACAGGTCAGGGCATACCCTTGACTTGGTATTTACCTCCATGTTGGGGGACTTCAGTCTGGAGGTAGGGGACCTTGTTTCTCTACCTGTGTCATGGTCAGACCATCACCTGCTCTCTTTCTCCCTGTCGATCACTCCCCCCCCCCCGCGGGGACCCTCGGCCTCCTGTTTTGGCCTGCCCCTGGAGGCTCATGGACCCTGCCCGGTTAGAACATAAGAACATAAGAAGAGCCATCCTGGATCAGGCCAAAGGCCCATCTAGTCCAGCTTGCTGTATCTCACAGTGGCCCCAACAGATGCATTTGGGAGCGCATGAGGATAGATATCTGTCTCCTGATACCACTCCCCTGCATCTGGCCCTTGAAGTACCCCGGTTTTAAGCCTGGAGATTACACATCTCCCTCATGGTTTGTAACCTGTGATGGACTTTTACACCAGGAATCTGTCGATTCCCCTTTTGAAGGCATCCAGGCCAGATGCCATCACCACATCCTGTGGCAGGGAGTTCCATAGACTAACAACGCGCTGGGTGAAAAAAATATTTTCTTTTGTCTGTTCTTACTCTCCCAGCCCTCTATTTGAGTGGATGTCCCCTAGTTCTGGTATTTTGTGAGAGGGAGAAGAGCTTCCCTCTATCCACTTGACTCATGCCCTGCATTATTTTGTATGTTTCAATCATATCTCCCCTCAGGCGCCTTTTGTCCAGAATAAAGAGCCCCAAATGTTTTAGCCTTTCCTCATAAGGGAGGTGCCCCGGCCCAGTAATCATTTTAGTCGCTCTCTTCTGCACCTTTTCCAGTTCCACTATGTCTTTCTTGAGATGCGGTGACCAGAATTGTACACAATACTCCAGGTGTGACCATACTATTGTTTTGTATAATGGCATTATTATGTTGGCTGTTTTATTTTCAATCCCCTTTTTGATAATCCCTAGCATGGAATTGGCCTTCTTCACAGCTGCCACACATTGGGGAGACACCTTCATGGAGCTGTCCACCAACACACCAAGATCTCTTTCCTGATCTGTCACAGATAACTCAGAGCCCATGAGTTGATAGATAAAGTGTTGATTTTTTGCCCCAATATGCATTACTTTACATTTGGCAACATTAAAACACATTTGCCATTTTGTAGCTCATTCCCCCAGTTTGGAGAGATCCTTCTGGAGCTCTTCACAATATTCCCTGGTTTTTACCACACGGAAAAGTTTTGTGTCATCGGCAAACTTGGCCACCTCACTGCTTATCCCTGTCTCCAGGTCATTTATGAACAGATTGAAAAGCACCGGTCCCAGGACAGATCCCTGGGGCACACCGCTTTTCACCTCTCTCCATTGTGAAAATTTCCCATTGACAACTACTCTTTGTTTCCTGGATCTCAACCAGTTCTCAATCCATAAGAGGACCTGCCCTCTTATCCCCTGACTGTGCAATTTTCTCAGCAGCCTTTGGTGAGGGACAGTGTCAAAAGCCTTTTGAAAATCCAGATAGACTATATCCACCGGTTCACCCAAATCTACATGCCTGTTGACCTTTTCAAAAAATTCTAAAAGATTTGTCAGACAAGACTTTCCCTTGCAGAAGCCATGCTGATTTTCTCTCAGCAAGGTTTGTTCTTCTATGTGTTTTAAGATTTTCTCTTGGATGAGGCTTTCCACCATCTTCCCTGGGACAGATGTAAGGCTAACTGACCTGTAGTTTCCCGGGTCCCTCCTCCTTCCGTTTTTAAAAATTGGTGTGACATCTGCTATCCTCCAGTCCCCCGGCACTGTGGCCATTTTAAGAGACAAGTTGCATATTACTGTTAAGAGATCTGCAATTTCATTTTTCAGTTCCCTAATAACCCTTGGGTGGATGCCATCTGGGCCCGGTGACTTGTTAATCTTCAATTTATCAATTAGTCCTAAAACATCCTCTCTTTTAACCTGTATTTGATTTAATTCTTTAGTCAAGAGGGGCCGTTCAGGCAGCGGAATCTGCTCAAGGTCTTCTGTCGTGAAGACAGATGCAAAGAACTCATTTAATTTCTCTGCAATTTCCAAGTCCTCCTTAATCTCCCCTTTTCCTCCCTCACCATCCAGAGGGCCAACTGGTTCTCTGGCAGGTTTTCTACTTCTAACATATTTAAAGGAGCTTTTATTATTACCCTTTATATTGCTAGCCATGCGTTCCTCAAAATCTTTCTTTGCCTCTCTTATCATCTTCTTACATTTCTTTTGCCAGAGTTTGTGTTCCTTTTTATTTTCCTCATTTGGGGAGGATTTCCATTTACAGAAAGACCTCTCCTTGCACTTCAGAGCCTCTCTAACGCCACTCGTTAACCATGCTGGTGCCCTCTTGGACTTAAATGAGCTCTTCTTTCTTTGTGGTATGCACTTGTGCTGGTCCTCTGTTACTGTTGTTTTAAACAGGTTCAATGCACTCTGAAGAGATTGGATTCTTCCAACCTTCCCCTTCAATTTCTTTCTAACTAGTTTCCTCATCTGAGGGAAGTTTGCCCTTCGAAAATCAAGGGTTTTTATGTCTGATTTGCTTGACACTCTTCCTCCAACATGCATGGCAAAGGAGATTGCAGCATGGTCCCTGTTCCCCAGAGGCTCAGTGACATTCACATCTCTGACCAGGTCCTGAGTATCAGACAGTATTAGATCCAGAGTTGCCTGTTCTCGGGTGGGCTCCATGACAAGTTGCTCTAAGGCACAGTCATTCTTGCCCGGAGCTCGCATTGGCCCAGTCATTGTGGGGATAATGATTACTATCCTATCCTTCTTAGACACCTCCATGATTTGTCTCCTCATTTCAAGGTCCCCCTCAAGTTCTTGATCTGGAGGGCGATAGCATACCCCAACTATCACATCACTCCTTGGACCTGGTAGTTTAACCCACAGTGATTCTATGGTGGAGTCAGACCCTCTATCAATCTCCATTCTGCTGGATTTTACCCCTTCTTTAACATAGATTGCCACTCCCCCTCCAACCTGCCCCTCCCGTCTGAAGGAGACGGTGGTTAAGCCCATTCTTTAAAAACCAGGCATGGCGTCGGACCAATTGGCAAACTATTGTCCGATCGCCAATGTCCCCTTTATGGGCAAGGTAATCGAGAGGGTGGCCACGATCCGGATTCAGTCATTTCTGGAGGAACAGCAGTGCCTTGACCCATGCCAATCTGGGTTCAGGCCAGGCCGGGGGACCGAGACAGCCCTGGTCGTGATGCAATATGACCTAATCTGGGCGGCCGACAGGGGTTGCTCTACCCTGTTGGTCCTCCTGGATTTGTCAGCGGCCTTCGATACCGTCGACCATGTTATCCTACTGAATCGGCTCTCTGAGGTGGGAATCGGGGGCACTGCTCGCAATTGGCTCTGATCCTTCCTGGAGGGCCGTCCCCAGTATCTGCAGCATGGTGGAGAGTTGTCAGCCCAGTGGATACTCCCTTGTGGGGTTCCACAGGGCTCGTCTCTCTCTCCCCCATGCTGTTCAACATCTATGTGAGGCCGCTGGCTGGGGTCGTTAGGAGATTTGGAGTCTGCTGCCATCTGTACACTGACCAGTGCCTGGATGCGGTTATGGCATGGACCAGGGCCAACAGGCTCAAGCTCAACCCCGAGAAGATGGAGGTTATGTTCTTTGGGAGCTCGCCATCTGGGTATGGAGGCCCTCTCCCCTGTCTGGAGGGAGTTTCTCTCCGGCCGGTGGATAGGGTTCGGAATCTGATGACTAGAGATGGGCACGACTTAGCGGTATTTTCGTTTTCATTTTCATTTTTTCATTTTCATTACGTAACGAAACGAAAACGAAAAACGGTTCAAAAATGGACCGAAAACGGAAACGAAACGACTAATTTTGAGCCAATTTTCGTTTTTCATTACTGGAAAAACACATAATGGAGCTAAATGGGGAGAAACGAAAAAAATTTTGTTTTCGTTTTTCGTTTTCGTTACGAAACGAAACGAAAACGAAAAATTTTGAAATTAGCTCACGAAAACGGAAACGAAACGGACCCTAGCCGAAAACGAAAACGAAAATTTTTTTCTGAGTCGTGCCCATCTCTACTGATGACACACAGCTCTATCTCTCCTTTTCCACCTCTGCAGTGGAAGCTGTCCGGACTCTCGACCTGTGCCTGGACGCGGTCTTGACATGGACCAGGGCCAACAGGCACAGGCTCAGGCTCAACCCCGAGAAGACCGAGGTGATGTTGTTCGGGAGTTCCCCATCTGGATATGGAGGCCCTCTCCCCAGTTTGGACGGTGTTTGCCTCCAGCTGGCGGATAGGGTTCGGAATCTGGGCGTGGTTCTGGATCTAGATCTCACCTTGGAAGCCCAGATGGCCGCCGTGTCCAGATCCACCTTCTACCATCTTCGTCAAATCACCCAGATCTGCCCATACCTAGATGGCGACTCTCTGAGAACAGTGGTGCAAGCGCTGGTGATCTCGAGGTTGGACTACTGCAACGCTCTTTACATGGGGTTGCCCTTGACTCTCCTCTGGCATTTGCAGCAGGTACAGAATGCGGCTGCCAGGTTGGTGGTGGGTGTGCGTCGGTATGACCATATCACCCCAGTCCTGGCCCGCCTGTATTGGTTGCCCATTGCATCCCGGATCAGATTCAAGGTCCTGGTTTTACTTTATAAAACCTTCCATGGCTTGGGCCCAGACTACCTGGCAGAGCGGATTGTCCAGCGGTCAACCTCGGCCCGTCCAGTTCGGCAGTTGCGAGTGCACTCTCTTCGGGTTGCCACCCCTAGAGAGGCCCGGAAAACTTCTACTCGTAACTGGGCCTTCTCGCTGGCTGCCCCATCTCTTTGGAACACCTTACCAAATGAGGTGCGCTCTGCAGAGTCCCGGCTAGCCTTTCGTCGAGCATTAAAAACTCTGCTCTTTAATTAAAAACTCTGCTCTTTAGCGAGGCTTTTGGCGGTTTAGTTTGATTCCCCCCCCCCCGCCATCTGTATGCTCGTTCAACCATTGCTGCTGCTGAGCCTTCGAATGCTTTTTATGATGCCTAAGTTGATTATTAAAGCTGTTTTTCTGTTGTTGTCTCATAGTGTATTGTTCGCTGACTTGTTCAGCCTATGTAAGCCGCCCAGAGTTCCCTTGGGAAGATGGGTGGGATATAAATCCAATAAATAAATAAATAAATAAATAAATAAATAAATAAATAAATAAATAAATATTACTCCCTGAGAATTGGTGAGGCCTCGAACCGCCAGGCGGAGCTCTTCTGAGTGGTCCGGGACCTCACCAATCCTAGTCTGACAAGGCCTCCTCCTACTGATTTCAGTAGTGAGAATTTTGCAGTTTATTTTTGATCCAAAATAGAGGCTATCCGGGCCAGTTTCAACTCTGGTTGTACTAGCCCTTCCCCGCCATCCCCTGTCGCTGCACCACCTCACGCTCCTCGGTTGGATGAGCTTGGGCCTGTTTCCTCTTTGGAGGCCTCCAGGACAATTGCCCACTGCCAGCCCACGTCCACCCCCTTCGATCTTTGCCCTGCCTGGCTGATAAAAGCTGCCGGCAGGAGTATGCCAGAATGGGCATCTGCCATCGCCACCGCCTCCTTCAGCGAGGGGGGTTTTCCCTCCCGTTTGAAGGAGATGGTGGTGAAATCCATTCTTAAAAAACCTGGCCTGGCATCGGACCAATTGGCGAACTATCGTCTGATTGCCAAAGTCCTGTTCATGGGCAAGGTTATCGAGTGGGTGGCCACGATCCATATCCAGTCTTATCTGGAGGAACAGCAGTGCCTTGACCCGTGCCAATCCGGGTTCAGGCCGGGCCAGGGGGCTGCAACAGCTTTGGTCGGGCTGCAAGATGACCTAATCCGGGCGGCCGACAGGGGCTGCTCTACCCTGTTGGTTCTCCTGGATTTGTCAGCGGCCTTCGATACCATTGACCACGGTATCCTACTAGATCGGCTCTCCGAGGTGGGAATCGGAGGCACTGCTCGCAGTTGGCTCCGGTCCTTCCTGGAGGGCCGTCCCCAGTATGTGCAACATGGAGGAGAGTTGTTGGCCCCGTGGATACTCCCTTGTGGGGTTCTGCAGGGCTCGTCTCTCTCCCCCATGTTGTTCAGCATCTATGTGAGGCCGCTGGCTGGGGTCATTAGGAGATTTGAAGTCTGCTGCCATCTGTACATTGATGACACGCAGCTCTATCTCTCCTATTCCACCTCTGCAGTGGAAGCTGTTCAGACCCTCGACCAGTGCCTGGATGCGGTCATGGCATGGACCAGGGCCAACAGGCTCAAGCTCAACTCCGAGAAGACAGAGGTTATGTTCTTTGGGAGCTCGCCATCTGGGTATGGAAGCCCTCTCCCCTGTCTGGAGGGAGTTTCTCTCCGGCCTGCGGATAGGGTTCGGAATCTGGGCGTGGTTCTGGATCCGGCATTTTACCATCTTCGTCAAATTGCCCAGATCCGCCCATATCTAGATGGTGACTCTCTGAGAACTGTGGTTCAAGCGCTGGTGATCTCAAGGTTGGACTACTGCAATGCTCTTTACATGGGGTTGCCCTTGACTCTCCCCTGGCGCTTGCAGCGGGTACAGAATGCGGCAACCAGGCTGGTGGTGGGTGTGCATCGTTACAACCACATCACCCCAGTTCTGGCCTGCCTGCATTGGTTGCCCGTTGCATCCCGGATCAGATTCAAGGTCCTAGTTTTAGTTTATAAAACCCTCCATGGCTTGGGCCCAGACTACCTGTCAGAGTGGATCGTCCAGCGATCAACCTTGGTCTGTGCAGTCCGGCAGTCGCGAGCGCACTCGCTTCGGGTTGCCACCCCTAGAGAGGCCCGGAAAACATCTACACGCAACCGGGCCTTCTCGATGGCAACCCCTTCTCTTTGGAACAGCCTTCCAAGCGAAGTGCGCTCTGCAGAGTCCCTGCTGGCCTTCCACAAAGCGTTAAAAACTCTGCTTTTTCACAAGGCCTTTGGCGAGTCATTGTAGTCCCCCCCCGCCATCCATATTTCCGTCTCTGCCGAGAAGTCTCGCTGTTGGGTTTTGTACGTGATGCCAGGGCGCTAAGCTGTTTTAAAGTTGTGAAAGTTGTTTCAGTTATTGCTTATTCTGTTGTTATTGTCTTTTATTGTGTTATCAGTTGCTCTGTCAACTTCTGTAAGCCGCCCAGATTTCCCATGGGAAGATGGGCGGGATATAAATCCAATAATAAATAAATAAATAACCTGCCCTCCCCACCCCCAATCTTTTAGGCAGCACCTCTTCCGTATCCGGCAGCTTGTTTGCTCTAGAAACGGAGGGTTGATGGGGCCCAGAGTGGCAAAAAGACACAAGCTGGCATGAGCTGCTCTCATGTAATTCCAGCCCCATCTCTTTGCTAGCTATGCGTCTTCGGAGTCACAGTCCCAAAGGCAGAGGCTCACACCTTCTTTGCTTCCCCTTTGAAGTACCTTAAATGGATCCATGTCCCTGGATGTATCTCTATCAGCACAATCCCAAACAGGTGCGCCAAGAGAGCTGGCAAGGAATCTAATAGGTTAAATAGTTTTCTAAAAGCATTCTCCTCCTTCAAGACCTCCTTATAACCAAAGGTATCCATGTTAAAAGTTATGCCTACACATTTTAATTGAGTAGTTGGATCTTTCTACTTTTTTGAATAATCATTTACAGCATTTTATTTGTTCTATTATTTATCAAAAAGAAGAAAAAGAAAGATGGAGAAGACCAAACTCTTACAACAAGGGGTCATCTCCAAGGGCCATTTTGAAGCTCCAAGGGACCCTGTGGATTCCCAGCCCACCAACCCAAAAATAAAAAATAAATAAATTTGAAATATCCCTTTGAGTTCTCAAAAGAAAACATGGACAATTTTGCCATGTTTTAGAATCCTAGAATTGTGGAGTTAGAAGAGGGCTCCAAGGTCACGGAGTTCAAGTGAGAGCAGATCTGACCAATGGTTGGCCAGTTGTGTCTTTAAGACTTCCAGCTTAGGAGCACTCATCACCTCCCAGTATCATGGGTTCTAATGGTGTGCTGGTCTAAGAGTTTGGGGGATTTTCCTGATATTTAGGATATCTGGCTTCCTAGAACTTGACCCTCTTATTATGTGTCCACTCTGAGATGATTAGGAGAAGAATTTGCAAAGAACTATCCTGCCTCACATCAGTCATCTTCTCTCAAGGCTAAACATGCCCAGTCTTTCATTTCAGGGTTTGGTTTGCATTCCTCTGAGGATTGTTGTTTAGGGTGGTCCCAAAATCCTGAGCACCCTCCCCCTTGCCGTTCATTGTTAAAATGCTTTGGACAAAGGGGCTTCTGATTTTTATAATGGACACCATTTTAAATCCTTCCTACAGTAACATACAGAATAAATGCCAGCCTCTGTCATCTTTAAGCCTTGAATTCCAAAACTTTTCCATTCCATGATCTACAGATTCAATTACCATGAGTTTAAAGACTGCAAGTGTACATATAAGTGTAACTATATGCCCCGGTCCCAGGGAGCAGCTGTGGGAATTGTGCTGGCCAGAAGCTGCAGCCCCAGAATGAAGAATCCTGCACCAGGTGCCTCTCATTGGCAGGAGCCTCCATTTAACTACCATCCCACCCCCTTTCTTCAAGAAGAGTCCAAACAATATTCTAGTCACTTTCACTAGTAACATAAATTGTGTAGAATTTAGAATTAGTAATACAATGATCTTGGAGAGCTAAACAAGGGGGAACAGGTGCAAGCATTCACACGACCTACGAAGAGCTTGCCGCTGAGATCTCTGCCACCTGATTTCTCTTCTTCAGGCAATGAATGTCATCCATGAGACTTTCCACATTCCTGGGTATCGGACAGCCCTGGCAGAGCTGCACCTTCAACTCTTCATCCCTTTGCTCAAGCAGGTCCTTTATGTGATGCAGGTGAACTTGCCTGATTCTTTGAAAGCCAGGCAGGACATCATCCTGAAAGAAAATCCTGAGGCACTCAGCTTTCAGAGGTACTAGAGATGCTAAATGATGGCAGATTATTTGACTTGGAAGTCATCTAAGTGGTCAGCTTGTCAGCTGACCTTTCTGTCCCCCGAGAGAAGGTGGTCTTTGAACGCTGTATTTCCAAAAAAGAACAAAAACCCTTCCTGAGCTCTGAGTCCAGTATCCTGGGTGTGGGATTTACAAGGAAGGATGCAGCTCCTGCAGCTCCAACAGCTGCCTTTCCAGACTCATTTTGAGTAGCTCTAGCAAAGATCCCTCACCCCCAGGGGACCCAACACCAGACTGTCTAACAGCTCTGATCATTTTGATGCAAATTCCTCCTGAAGCTTAGCCAAAATGTTCTTCCCTGCAGGATGTCTGTGAAGACTCTCTATCATCCAGGTGAGGTTATCCCAAAATTGAGTCATGGCAACTGGACTTCTTTTCTTGTGAGATGTTTTACTGCTCATCCAAGCAGCTTCATCAGTCTGGAAAGAGTTTGTAGCAAAGCCTCCAATTTATAATTCACCTTGCTTTCACACCATCGTGGTCTGAATAGGCTCGTAAGGTGGACAAAGGCCTGAATAGGGTTGTTAAATGGAAAGTGGCCTGAATAGGCTTATTAGATGTACAACGGCCTGGAGTGCATGAAAGTCCCACCTATGCAACCTTTCCCAACACCCATTAAGCAGGGGCCGTTAGCTGTGGCCTTCCTGGTGGAGGTCTGAAGTGCTTCTGATTTGCCTGGGGATCAATGAATAGGCTGCATGATAAGTGGCAGACAGATTGTGTCTAAGTTCCCCACCTCTGTTACACTCTAGCCGTGTCAGGAATGAGCAGGTTCTTCTGTTGGTTTTGTGTCTCAGGCTGATCCATTGTTCTTTTGAGTCGGGACACTGCCTTATTGAAGGTTCAGGTTGGATATCCACAGACCATAAGTGTATAAAAACCTTAAAAGGATTTTTGGCAAACACCACACACCCATTTACTTCAAACCCACAAAATCACGAGCACACTAAGACAAAGTCTTGTCCACCCAAATGACCCGAGACCAAAACACAAGAGGGGCAGTCTAGTATACATGGTTCAGTGCAGTGAGGAATGTGCCGAACTCTACACTGGAGAAACCATAGAATCAGGTTGGAAGAGACCTCAAGGCCCATCCAGTCCAACCCCCTGCCATGCAGGAACCCCCATCGCAGTATTTCTGACAGATGGCCATCCAGCCCCTGCTTAAAAACCTCCAAAGAAGGAGACTCCGCCACTCTCCTTTGGGGCAGCATATTCCACTGCTGAACAGCTCTAACCGTCATGAAGTCCTTCCTAATGTTCAAATGGAATCTCTTTTCTTGTAGTTTGAAACCATTGCCCTGAGTCCTAGTCTCTGAAGCCATGGGGAAAACAAACCTGTTCCCTCTTCAATATGACATCCTTTCAAATATTTAAACAGTTATCATATCCCCTCTCAGCATTCTTTTTGAAAGGCTAAACATTCCCAGTTCCCTAAGCCATTCCTTGTAAGGCATCTCTTCCAGACCTTCAACCATCTTGGTCGCCCTCCTTTGTACCTCCTCGAGGTTGTCAACATCTTTTTTAAACTGAGGCGCACAGAACTGAACACAGTACTCCAGGTGGGGTCTGACCAGAGCAGAATAGAGTGGTACAGTCGTCCCCCACCATTTTGCATTTCATATACTGCAGTCCCGGTATATTGTGGGACCACAGTTTATGAAACAAAGGGCTCCTGGGACAAGCTGCATGGGCCTGCTTGGGGACTCCTGCACTTACCCCAGGCCTGTTGCTGCCCCAAAAGGGCCTCCCGTGCCTGTTCGAGGCCCCAGAAGTGGTTTCTGGCGAACCGGAAGTGCCTTCAGGATCACCCAAAACCATTTATGGGGCCTCCGACAGGCCCGGGAGGCCCTTTTGGGGCAGCACCAGACCTGGGGTAAGTATAGGAGGCCCCAGATAGCCCCCCCCAGTCCCGACCCGACCCAGCATCTGCATATTGCGGATTTTCCATTATTGCAGGTCAGGTCAGATTCCTAACCCCAAGGATTGGCGGGGGATTACTGTACTATCACTTCCCTTGATCTAGACACTATGGTTCTGTTGATGCAACCAAGAATCGCATTGGCTTTCCTGGCTGCTGTATCACACTGCTGACTCATCTTCAATTTGTGGGCCACCAAGACTCCCAGAATCCTTTCCCAGGTACTATTTTCCAGCCAGGTATCTCCCATCTTATATCTGTGCAATTCATTCTTTTTACCTAGATTAGGCTGTTCCAAAGTCGGGCCCAGGGACCAAATGCGGCCCGTTTTCAAATTTCAAGCGGCCCACAGCCTTTTCTCCCCACCGGCTCAGCCTGTCATGCATCCCTGCCAGTTGGCCCCTCCCCATACCGGAGGGAGGCACCAGCTTGCAGATTTACAGTTTGCCTGCCCTCCCTTCCTCCCTCCCTCTGTCCATCCCCCCAGCCACCTGCCCAGCCTACCCCCCCTCCCCGCTCCTCTGCTACAGCGTCCTCCCTGCCTCTTTACATGTTATAGAGACGTGCCCAAAGTCCGGCCTGGGGGCCAAATGCAGCTGAATGGTCAGCCCCGTCACATTTTCAGCTTGCCAAATCTGGCCCTCCTTGCAAAAAGTTTGGACACCCCTGACCTAGATTCAGCATCCTACATTTCCCTCTGTTGAAACCCATTCCGTTAGCTTTGGCCCAGCACACTAATCTGTCAAGGTCCTTTTGGATTATCATCCTATCCTCTAGGGAATTAGCAACCCCTCCCAATCTGGTATCATCTGCAAATTTAATTAGCATACTCTTTATTCCTTTCTTTAAGTCATTAATAAAGATATTGAACAGCACTGGGCCCAGAACAGAATCCTGGGGCATGTCACTGGTCATATCTCTCCAAGCTGAAGAGAAGCTATTTATGATCACCGTTTGGGTGCAATCAATTAACCAATTACAAATCCACCTAACAATAACATTATCTATCCCACTTTCTACTAACTTCTTAGCAAGAATACCATGGGGAACCTTATTGAAGGCCTTAGAGAAGTCCAGATAAGCAAAATCCACAGCATTCCCCTCATCCAACAGGTCTGTAATTCTATCAAAGAAAGAGATCAAATTAGACTGACATGACTTGATTTTAAGAAACCCATGTTGACTTCTTGTAATGACAGAATTGTTTGTTAAATAATTACAGACTGCCTGTTTAATAATCTGCTCTAGGATCTTTCCAGGAATTGAAGTCAAGCTGACTGGGAGGTAATAATCTGGGGCCTCTTCCCCCTTCTTTTTGAAGATGGGGACATTAGTCCTCCTTTTGAAGATGGGGACTTTCCCTGTTCTCCAGGACTTCTCAAATATTATTGCCAATGGTTCTAAAATTACTTCTGCCATTTCTTTTAATATCCTTGGGTGTAATTCATCTGGCCCAGGAGACTTAAATTCATTTAATATTTCCAGGTGTTTCTCTACTACCTCTCTACCTATTCTATGTTGCAATTCCCATCCTACCTCATCTACTCTTTGTCCCAGCGGATCTCTTTCTTCCTTTTTGGAGAAAACTGAGGCAAAGCAGGTGTTGAGTAGTTCTGCCTTTTCCTGGTCTCCTATTAGTAACTTGTTATCATCACCACGCAGAGAGCCTATCATTTCCTTATTTTTCCTTTTGCTCTGGACATAACTAAAGAAACACTTTTAAACTATCTTTAATCTGTCTGACAAGTCTAAATTCATTTTGCGCTTTAGCTTTTTTTTTTTACCACCCCCCTCCATATATTAGCTATTTGCTTATATTCCTCTTTGGTGCATTCCCCATTTTTCCATTTCTTGTACTTGTTTTTCTTTATAGTTAGCTGAGTTGAAAGTTCTTTAGTAAACCATTGCGATTTCTTTAGACATCTCCCATTTTTCTTCTTGTTGGAACAGTTTTAGATTGTGCCTTTAATATCTTGCTTTTAAGGAACTCCCATCCATCTTAGACTACCTTCTCTTTCAGTGTTTCGGTCCATGGAATCACAGCCAATAATTCCCTAAGTTTACAAAAATTGCATTTCTTAAAGTCCAGGATTCTTGTATGACTATGCTTAGCTTCACTTTCCAACTGTATAACAAATTCTAAAGATCCCACCACTTTGATCCCATTTATAAGGTCCTCTTTATTGGTTAAGACCAGATCTAAAATGGTTGTGCCTCTTGTTGTCTCCTCTACCTTCTGGACCATGAAATTATCTGCAAGGGCAGTAAGGAATTTGTTAGACCTTGCATTCTTGAAGCTGAGTTGGACTGCCAACCTATACCAGGATAGTTAAAATCTCCCATTAGTACTACTTCTTAAACAGCCACTAAACAGGAGGATGGCCCAGTACAGGAGGGGCAACAGCTCATGTCCAGAATCAGCAGTGTACCTCTGTTTGAAGGACAAAGGGCACTCATTCAAAGATGAGGATGTACACATATTAGACAGAGAAGAGAGGTGGTTTGAGAGAGGAGGAAGCCATTCATGTGCATATTGTTAATCTCTCTCTTAACAGAGGTGGGGAATTTAGGTACAATCTGCCTGCTACTTATCATGCTGCCCTTTCATTGATCACCAGGCAAATCAGAATCACCTCACACCTCCATCAGGAAGGCCAAGGCTAATGACCCATGCTTTATGGGTGTTGGGAATGCTTGCATAGTTGGGCTTTCACACACCCGAGGTCATTGTCCACCTGATGAGTCTATTCAGACTATGGTGGTGTGAAAGCAAGGTGAACTATAAATTGAAGGCCTTGCTACACACTTTTCTCAGACTGACAAAGGTGATTGGATGAGCAGTGAAACGTTTCAGTCTCACAAGAAAAGAAGTCCATTTGCCATGTCTCAACTTTCAGTTATTCCCTGCAGTTTCCCTGCAAAATGTGCTTGCTGTTGGTCTTTTCTTCCCTTTGAGCAAATGAACACAATTTTCCAACATATTTGTGTTGACACTTGGGGATTTGAAGACTGTTTTTACAGCTGTTCTTAGTCTTCCTTCTGCTGATTTTTATTGTTATGTTTTAATTGATTCTATTGTTTATTATGTTGTAGTACTTAATTTGATTATTGTCTGTTTCTTGTTGTGAACCGCCCGGAGTTCCGTCCGGAAGACGGGCGGTATATAAGCTCTAAAAACAAACAAACAAACCCAGACAGTTCAAAGATTCTTCCTAGGGGAGCATTTCTAGGTACCCTCAGCATTCTCTGTCTTTCTCTGGGGCCAACAACGGGACACAGGGCTCCAGGTGCAACCTCTCATTACTGAGCAGAGAGCAAAGAGGGCAACCCAGCTACTACTACTGTGAAATATTGCATGCATATAGGAAAATACATTTGTGGTTTGCACCGTTTTCTGGCCACCTGTCCTGTTCCCAGGTACATATATACACACATACCTACGTACACACACTGGCCTCCCTCGACCAACCAGGACATCACCCCAAGCATGTCTTCTTCCAGGTTACTCCTCACAGCCCGTCTGAAGGGGCACAGCACTCTGCTAAGACACAGCTCCTGCAGAGAATCCTGTCCTTGGCACGAAGCAGAGGGGGGTGGGCAATTGCCTGGGGGAGGGGAGGGCTGGTGCTTGCCGTACCCAGAAGAGACTTTGAGCTCCTTAATATCACGAGGTGGCTCCTCTCAGGGGTGATGGCAGCAGCAACTTGGGGAAAGTGTGAGGATATAAATCTACTCGATCTTAACTCAGCTTTATGTTTGCAGCACTTCAGTGGACATAATGAAGAATCTTTTCTCCATGGCTGGGGACTGGGTGTTGTACGCCTGCATTGAGTTTCAGCAAGGGTGGCTGGTTCTAAGTACTCCTCAAACGTTCTTACAAGGCACACGCCTGCTGGGAAGGTATGTTGGGGGTGTGATGGGCAGTTAAATTGCTTCTGGCTTACGCCAATCCCTCCCCTCTCAACCTACGAGGGATGTGATTTGGGCACTTGCATGCATGAGCACCACTCAGGAATTTCTTTTGGTGGAGGGACTTTTAGAGCTTTGTCTGGCTTCCTTGTTGCTCCTGAAAGCACCAACCATGTGAAGGAAGCAGCTCCAAGGGAGGGGACAAGTGGCTGTCTGCTGCAGTTGGGTGGAATGGGGTTGGGGGCGAGTTTGTCTCTTTCATGTCCATCTGCTGCTCAGGACACCTGGAGGACTGCAGGCAGGCCGTGTACCTCTTGCCCGCCAAGCATCCAGTGGCATGCAGTAGGCCAGAGGGGCAGCCATCCCAAATGTGCAAGGAGAAGGTTCCCTCCGCCCATCCTTGTTGGAACCCTTTCCCCTGATCCCAGCCCCTCCTTCCCCCTCCCCTCCCCTGCCTCTGGCCCACACTGTTTTTCCCAAGCCAGGACAAACAGGGAACAGGTGGCAAATCAGGCCATGAAAAAAGCAAAGCAAAAGCAAACTGTTCTGCTTATCTACCATCCCATAGCACTTCAAGCACTCTCTGGGTGGGTTACAATTTAATTATGCAGGCTACCCATTGCCCTCCACCCAGCAAGCTGGGTACTCATTTTACTGTCCTGGGAAGGATGGAAGGCGGAGTCAACCATGAGCTGGCTACCTGGGATTGAACACCAGGTTGTGAGCGTAGTTTTTTAGCTGCAGTACAGACATTTAACCACTGTGCCCCGAGGATGCCATGTCTCCCCCCCCCCATAGTATTCACACCTGTCAGTCAGTCAGGAGCCTTCCCTCACAGGATGTGGTGGCCAACCCTCAGGCTGCATAACCTCCTGGTCCGTTTGGTCCTCAGGCCACATTTCCCAAGGGCTCCTGTGCTCCTCCCTCTGCAATTACCAGCAAGGGCCCTCCTGCTGTTTTCCCCTCACAGGGCCATGACTGAGTGTGACAGTCCGCAGATCCCAGGAATCTTTGGAGAGGCCGCCCTCATTCTGAACAGTGAGGAGGATGAGCTGAAGAAGATGACGGCATTGGCTCTTGTGATTGAGGTGCAGAGGAGCCACAGGAAGCTAAGCAAGTGGGGGTGGGGGTTCCCCAGGGTCAATCTAGGGAAGCTGCTCCTGCCGGCCAAGGAAGGATTTAAGCTCCGGTGATTTGATATATTTGGTGCCGCTATGCATGGCTTTACATCACCTCCACTATCTGGAAGTTGAGTCATGGCTACTGGACTTCTTTTTTGAGAGATAGAAACGTTTCACAGTTCATCCAAGCAGCTTCATCAGTCTGAATACAGCTAGTGCAAGTCCCCCATCTTATAGTCAGCTCCACTAGAAAAGTGGCATGGAAGACACAGACTGCTTAGCTTTTTTTTTTGATACATTTTTATTAAATTTTAAACTACATACAAACAGAATAAAGAAATAACAAACAACAATTAACAATATGAGTGTACCCCCACCCCGCGGGACCATCCATGCATTCTTCTTTATTGCTGGGTCTTCTATTATTCTAGTGATCTTCTTAAAGTCCTCTTCTCCAGAATTGTCGTGAAGTATTCGTAGACTCTTTCCCCTTTCCTTCAACTAATACATAATCTATGAATTTACCCCAGATATCGTAGAAAACGTCTTTTTTCATTTCTCCTCGTTTAACTTTTAGACTACAAGACAATTTATCGTTTATAGCTATATCCCAAAGTTCGTTATACCAATCTTCCATCTTAAGTTCTAGTTTTGACTTCCAATTTCTTGCTATGATTAATCTGGCAGCTGTCATAAGATTTGCTATTAGCTCCTTTGTTGTAACATCATAATCTTTACTTGTTAACAATGATAATAATGCTATCTCTGGATTACAATCTATATCTATCTTAATCATATTACTTAGCTCTAAAAAAACTTTTTTCCAGAACTTTTGGACTATTTCGCATTCCCACCAAAGATGCATATATGTACCAAGCTTTTTTTCACATTTCCAGCATATCTTAGAGTAATCAGGGTTCATTCTATTCAGTCTAATTGGGGTTAAATACCATCTAGAAACCAATTTAAAGTAGTTTTCTTTTATCCTGACCAATAATGATCTCAAAATTCTCATATTCCAAATTTTCACCCAGTCTTCTTTATCTCTACATTGAGATCTTGGTTCCAGACCTCTCTTAGAGAATTTAACTCCTTCATTTCCAATGAATCCCCTAATGTTTTATATATTTTACGTATTATTCCTTTCTCTATATTTTCATGATCAGACTCCAGCGATAGTAGGAACGGTTCGAATTTTGTGCACTCTCTAATTTGATTATTTCTTCTATGCCAGTCCTTTGCCCATTTTCCTAACTGAATATAATTTATCCATGTTAAATCGCTAGGTTGCAAAATATTTTTATGTCATGAACTGTTTTAATCTTGGCCATCCAATCCTTTAATCTGGCTATTTTCTTAGTTTTAAATAACTCTAAATAATGCTTCAAGTTAACAGGGAAGTTTTCCAGGTCAGTAACTAAAGCTAGTGGGGAGCCCTTCGGAGACAAAAATTTTCTATATGTTCTCCATGTAGTGATTAAACCATTCAAAAGGGGGTTGTCGATCTTTACTTTGTTTTTAAAATCCGTAAATAAAAATTTATTTCCCCCTTTATGTCCGATGACTCTTGCTCCCACCATATTGGCTTCTGTGGTTTAAATAGAATTTCCCCCAAAGAACTGAGTTGATTAGCTATGTAATAATTTCTTATATTGGGTATACCTATTCCTCCTTCTTTCTGGGATCTGTACCACAAACTTTTATTTGTTCTTGATTTTTCCCTGCATTGCAAAACCTATTTATCATATCTTGGAGAATTTTAAGTTCCTTTTCTGGAAAATGAACCGGTAACATTTAAAAAATAAAGTTAATTTTAGGAAGTATTTTCATTTTTATCAATGCTATTCTACCAAACCAGGATAAATTCAATTTAGAATAGGATAGTAGTTTGTTTTTCGTCTCTTCTTTTAATTTTGAAATATTTCTTTCTTTAGTTTTAGTAAATTCTTTGTAGAATTCTAATCCTAGATATTTAATGCTTTTTCCCGGTTTAAGTCCAAATTTTTCAATTATCTTAAGGTCTTGTTTTCCGTAATTGAACAGTAAACTTTCTGATTTTTGCCAGTTTACGCATAATCCTGTTATTTCCCCAAATTCTTCTAAATAAGTTTTTACTCTTTGGATAGTCTCTATTGGGTTTAAAATAGTCAAAAGAGCGTCATCTGCGAATAAACTTATTTTAATTGCCCCGTCTTTCCCTATACCTTTAATGGATTCATTGTCCCTTATGGCGTTTGCCAGGAGTTCTATAACGATACAAAAGAGAACTGGAGAAAGAGGACATCCTTGTCTAGTTCCTCGGCCTAGGGTGATTTGTTCAGTCATTCCGTCGTTAACTATTATTGAGGAAGTGCCCTCTGAATATAATTATTACTCCCAAAAAGGATTTCCCAAATCCCCATTTTCCTAGCAGAATTTTTAATGTGAACCATTGAACGCAATCAAAAGCTTTAAAAAGATCTAGAGATAACATGACAGCTTTAGTAGTACTCTTTCCCATTTCATAAAGAATGTTCAGATTTCTTCTAATAATATTTGCCATTTGTCTACCTTTAATGAAACCACATTGATCCTCTTTGATATATTTAGCTAGAAATTTATTCATTCTTTTAGCCAGGATTGCAGTAAAAATCTTAGCATCTTGATTTAATAAGGATATTGGTCTATATGATCCAATATCCATTAAATTTTTGTTAGGTTTGGGTATTAAAATAGTTAGGGAATTGATCCGTGATCTCGGGACTTGTTCTCCCTCCAAAATTTTATTATATAGCTTCTTTAATTTGGGTATTAATGCTGCTTTTAAAAGTTTGTAAAATTCAGGTCCCAGACCATCCACTCCGGGCGTTTTGTTATTCTTTAATTTGTCTATTACCTCACCTATCTCTTAGTCTGTAATAGGTTTTTCCATTTCCAGCATATCTTCCTGTTCCAAGACCCTCTTTAAATTTTTAATAATCAGACTGCTTAGCTTAATATGCCTGCTGTTGCCAAATAATTATTGCAAAAGTTATTAAAGGCAAAGTGGTCAAACATGCAGAAGGGAAACCATGCTCAGAGTGACTCTTGCAGGGACAAGCCTGGTCACGGCAGCCTTTCAGGGTTCTTTAATTGCAGTAAATGTATGCAATATTCGATTGTTTAATTGGACAAAGTCCTTTACCAGAAAAAAAACTCCAGTCATCATGAGGTGCGATGAAAAGTTCTCTGATGGACTGAAAACTGGTTAAAGAACAGAAAACCAAGAGCAGAAAGAAATGGACAGCTCTTGTTTTGTGTTGGAACCAGTGCCTGTTAACTAAGTTGAGCAATCGGATGGCCAAATGTGCCAATTTCACTAATGACCCCTAAAGCAATCTGTCCAAACTGACCAGTCCAAGTGACTAAAAACTAGTGGCACATTTTGTGAAAAACATCTTAACTGTGCATCCAAGTGGATAAGCTTTATTAGATTGTGACCAACCAGGAAACAACTCAGGGGGAGAAGATTGTAGCAGAAAATCCAGTGGTGGTGGCAGCAATGCCTGCCATGAAAAGGGGTCAGTCTGTTGCAAAATAAGTACAAAAGGAAAACACAGGTAGATGGGAATTAAAGCCACTGATATTATAATGATTGTAGACATGCCTCTAGTACAACTGCACCTAGAACTCTAGCTGCAGATAATCCCCACCAAAGCCACCTCACAAGGAAGCTGTAGTAGGGGCAGAAAAGGAGCAAAAAGGGGGAGCCACAAGGGGGCCAAGGTCTGGAGCCATTATTCCTTCTCAGGAAATGTGACCCCACCCTTTGGGGCCTCCTTGTTGAGAACAGAAGCAAATGAGGTCAGGAATATACATGTTTGCCTGGTGGGAGCAGAATGAGGCTGTGCTACGACCCTCGCAGCAGCGCTCGATGGACACCCAAGGATCCTTCAGTGAGTCTGAAGGGCTGGCAGTTCAGGACCAGCCAAAAGAGGAAAAGCTGCTTCACCGGATGCCCAGTTGCCTGAGGCCTCAGATGTCACACAGGACATGGTTATTAGCCTCAACACAAGTGTCTGAAAGTGACCGTTCAATAAATTCATAGAAGATACAGCTACGCATGGCAACTAATTGCTGTGGCTTGTCATCACCTTTGGTGTGAAAGGTGGCCTGCCTCTGCATATCAGTCAGTGGGACCCACGAGGGCAGGAGCGCTGGGCTCATTCCTTGCTTCATTTGTTTCGGCTCCAGGAGTGACCTAGGATGAGGGTTGGGGTCAGGGCTCATGCTCGAGCCAGGCTGCCTTCTCCCTCTTGAGTTTCCTAGGAGGATGGCCTCCTCTTTCTGCTCCATTCACAGCTTCTAGCCCAAAGGTAACCTTTGGGGTAAACAAAAACCAGTTGGGTCATCCAATGATTTTGCTGGCCTTTCCTCTGCAGTTCCTCAAGAGTCCCTCTGCGGTCAAGATGATGAACAGGTTCAGCCTCAAGGAGCACCTTGAGGAAGGCATGGCAGCCTCCAATCCGGTCATCAAAGACCTTTGTGTGAAAGGGCTCAGCAGTTTTGTTTTCCAACAGGAGAAGGTAAGGGTTTTAGGGGTCCAAGGAGTCCTGGCCAACCAAAGAGGGGCCTCAAAGGGCCCTGGCACCTATCTCCTCATGTGATCCGGAAGGGGTGGCGAAAGAGCCTCCGTGCTGAGGGATGGACACAATGTGCCGGCAAGGGCTCCGAGCTCCATGGCCATGGCCCAGGCGGGTCTCACTTGGCAGGCTGAGGTCCTGCTCTTGCACCAGGTGTTGCAAATTGCTCCGTGGTCTCATGGTGAGCGTGAGCAGACCACAGCTGGAAGACTGCCAGGGCTCTTGCTCTCTTTTGGGTGGTGCTTGTGGTGAATAATGCCCTCTCAGACCTTACAGTTTCCGCACAGCTTCTGCTTCAGCCCGCCCCCTTCCTGCCCCCAGGGCAACAAGTACATCCTGAAAGCAAAAAGCCAGAGGAGGGCACAGGACTGCATAGGTATGGCTCCTAGATCACTTCCATGGACTGTTTAGCTGACTTTCCTCCATGGAGGCACCTGGCTCTTCTCCCTTTCACCTTGTGCGGTAGGTCAGACTGAGAGGCAGTGCAGGACTAAACCAAGGCCAGATTTAACCACGGGGGCTTCTTCCAGAAGGGCTGGAAAGCCCACCTGACTTAGAACGGCGGGGTGGGGTGGTTTCAGGCCACACACAGGTCGAAGGGAACCCAAGGGCTGCCAGGGTGCAAGGGTCCCTCCCATCTGGGTCACCCCTCTCCCTTGTTCTTTCAGCAGACCTGAGAGGTGGCCCTTCTTAAAAACGAGGCCCACGTCCCCTGTATCTGATTTGGGAAACACACACTGTTGAACTCTGTGGGAGGTGCCCTTCAACAGAGGTGTACGCAGCAGAGCGGGAGAGCCCTGGGATCCCTTGAGGGGAGAGCTTGGTGGTTCTGCGAGAGGGCGGGGTGTGTGTCAAAATGGTTGACATGCCCATTCGGTAAGAGGTGGTGGTAGTGAGGCCTGCGGTCTGGGCACAGGAAGAGGCCGCAGGCTGGCCTGGGAGTAGCCAACTCCTTCGCTGCCCTTCACTGAAGGGGGCGGTGAGGTCCTTCCCAAACTCAACCACCTGATCTTCCCTCCTCCTCCATTCCCCCTCCCCCTCCCTCCCCCTCTCTCTTGTTCAGGTGAAGCACCTGCGAGACCAACTGCCGGCACTGATGGAGTCGGTGTTCAGCGGGCAGGAAGGGAACACACTGGAAGGTCTAGAGGGCATCATGACAGCAGTCTATGAGATGGACGGCCAGGGGATTGGGCCACTCTGTGTGGACCTTGCGTTGAATGTTCGCTCCTTTTTTGAGGACGTAAGTTTCACACATGTGGAGTAAGAGTCTTGTAAAGCACAGGCACGTCCCACCGCCTCAGACCTAGATTTATGAAGGCCACAATGTCCTTTCCAACAGCACTGGGTGTGTGAAAGGGCTGTTTTCCCCAGTGTCTCCCAGACCCAGGCACTTTTACACGACCTCCAAAATCCGCTGACAACTTAAATTCGGACCAGAGATCGTGGGGTTCGTTCCTCTTCCTGTGTTCCCACTCTTCTGCACTTCATTGCTCCTGTCTGTGGTGAGGGGAGGGAGAAAAAAGGGAGAAAAGAATGCAAGCTCACCTCCGCTCACCTCCGTCTGCCATCCAGTGCAGCCCCATACGGATTCCTGTCTGTTAAAGGGGTGGCGGGGACAAAAAAAAACAAACAGAAGGTGAGGGGAGCCGGCATCCACAGCTTTACAATCTGCATCGGAATTTTTTTTACCCCTGGAGACCAGGTACTTCTAAAGTGCGCTGGAGCACACTTAGGTGGGCATGGTCGTACTTTATTTTGTTTAAAGTCCGCAGCTGGTGGGAAAACAATTTTGAGCTCCGCATCTGGGCGCCCTTTGCCTCTGTGAAGGAGGAGGCTATAGCTGATTTTCTTCTTCCTTGGGGGCCTTTGTTGCTCCTTGGATGAAAAGAGGGACCCAGAAGGCTTGAAGGGATTATCCTTGTCTTTTCCTGTCAAGAAAATCCCCAGGGCAATTCCCTTTCTCTTAATTTTCACCTGGTATTAAGGCAGCATCCACTTTCCTTTTCCTCCCCCAATTTATTCTTTCCCAGCATGTCTCATCACCTAGCCTCACGTTGAGGATAGCCTTTCCCAAATCCCCTCCTAGCCACACGGGTCGCCTCCTTCTGGGCCAAGGCTTCTTCCTTTTCATGCTTGTCCCCTATCCTCACCTCCCCCCACCCCCCCAGCATGGAGGATTCCTGGGGGCTTCCCTTCCCCTCCGCCTCTCCGCTGCTTCTGCTCCTCTGGGCACTATGGACATCTCCCCCTTGCCCATCCAAAGGCTCTCCCAGCTCTGTCTGATCCCAGTCCCGAGGGAGGCCCTTTCCCACCATCTCCTCCCTCTCTGTCCCCCCTGGGTCTCCCTTCCGTTTGTATCTTTCCTTTATACTGTATGTGTCTCCTTTTCCTCCCGTTCTTTCTTTCTGCTGTCCTCCATGGTCCCAGAGCTTGATTTTCTGGGTAGCCCTCCTTTTTTTCAGGGCAGAGGGGAAGCTGCAAGGGGGCAGCTCTTTCTCACAAGGATTGCCCACTGAAATGATGATTGGTCTCCAGGAAGTGCACTTTTTGGACAGACGCAGGCTCCCCAGCTTTCAGACCAAGGGAGAGAGGCGGAGGGCGACATGGGCTTTCTCTCTCACCTTCCTGCCCGGTGGGTTGGCACAAGAACAGCAGAGCCCACAAGGCCAGGCTGTCCCCTTGGACTGTTCGTGGGCATCACCTGTGCTTCTTCCTGTGCATGTTGTTCTCAGGAAAGAGGCCGCGTCCGGGCAAAAGCCTTCACCTTGTTTGGGCAGCTGGTGACGAGAGCCAAAGAAGCTGACAAAGCCCTCCTGAGGAAGGAAGTGGTATACAGTCTGCTCCCGCTGCTGCTGCACTTGAAAGACCGGGACGGGACGGTTGCGATGGCAAGTCTCACACATGCCTAGCCCTGACTGGCATCCTGGGAAGGGTTGCCCACCCACCCCCTTGCAGGCAGCCACTGTTAGGCTCAGCCCCATGTGGATCTGGGAAGGCCCTGTCTCTGGAGGCATGGGGGAGCAGCTCCGGGCTGTCAGGCAGAGTGGACCACTGTGGGAGAGGTGGCTCTCAGCTCTGACTCGGTGTCAGGCCCAGCATCTTCCCCCTTGGGGTATCCTCTCTTGGAGGACTCAGGCTCTGGAGACCTCTGGCTTCCACGCAGAAAGTCCCCTCCCTGTGGGGCTAGGAATGGGCAGGGAGTATGGGCTGGGACAGGGAGAAGCAGGGCCACCTGCTCCTCCTGCTGATTCTTCTGGGAACAATACCTTGTTGCCACCCAAGTGGCCCAGCCCTTCCTGGCCAATGTTCCTCCCTGCCAGGGGCACCTCCAGACACCACAGGCAAGTCATGGATTAGGACAGGAGTCCCCTACTCACCAGCCATCACTTGCTCCAAACATTTGGCAAAAGCAAAAAAGTGTTCTGCTTATATACCGCCCCATACCACATTAAGTAGTCTCTGGGCGGTTTCCAATTTTAATTACAGTGTGCAGGCTACACATTGCCCCCCCAGCAAGCTGGGTACTCATTTTACCGACCTCGGAAGGATGGAAGGCTGAGTGAACCTTGAGCCTGCTACCTGGGATTGAACCCCAGGTCGTGAGCACAGCTTTACCTGCAGTACAGGCATTTAACCACTGCGCCACGAGGTTGAGTCTGATGACCCAACCCCAAGTAGCTGTACTGTTGCCTCCCTGGAGGGCATGCTGGCGCTTTTACATGACCTCTAAAATCCGGTGTCAACTTAAATTCGGACCAGAGATCGTGGGGGTTTGTTGCTCTTCCTGTGTTCCCACCCCTCCTCACTCCATTGTTCCTGTCTGCGAGGGGAGGGAGAAAAAAAGGGAGAGAGAAATGCAGGCTCACCTCTGTCTGCCAGTCCAAGCAGCCCTGAGCAGCTCCGTCATTATTCCCGTCTCTTAAAGGGGCGGCGGGGACAAAAAAACAAACAGAAGGTGAGGGAACTCGGCTTACAATCCGCATCAGAAGATTTTTTACCTCCTGGAGGCCAGGTAGTTGAAAAGTGTGCTGGGATGCTCTTAGGTGGGCGTGGTCATACTTAATTTTTTTTAAAGTCCGGAGCTGGTGGGAAAACATTTTTAAGTTCCGGATCTGGGAGCCCTTTGCCTTGGATTTTAGGGGTCATGTAAAAGTGCCCCAGGTGCAGGGAAGAGTATGGCTCCCCACGTGATGACTGCTGAGTGTGGGCAGGCTCAAAGCAAGGGATCTAGCTGGGCCTGTGAGGCAAAGAGGGCGCCTAGCGCTGAAGGCTGGCCAGTGGGTCTGACACAGCAACCCCTCTTCATGCCACCACGGCCACTGCCACCACGGCCACTGCCACCACGGCCACTGCCAACGACACGTCCTTCTGATTCTTCCTGTGGTTGCAGAGTTGCAAACTAACCTTCTTGCACTGCGGAGTCTTCCTGGGATGGGCTCACCTGAAGCTGATGTTCCGGAGTATGGCCTGGGAGGGCCTGCACAGTTGCCTGGTGAACGCCTGGAAGTATCTGGTCAGTGAAGGCCTTGATATCTGCATTTCTAAAATATGAGAAAGTACCTGCATAAAGGCATCTCTCATAGCATGAGTAGTGACATGTAATAAATCACACCTTGGTGGATATTTCAAAAATCCGAACTAGACCAGTTCCATGTGTAAGGCACAGATCACATCCGCTGATACAGGAGCCACAAGGGAACTATCATAAGTAGCTGACATGGAAAAACTGGTTTACTAGGCAAGATGGTCAGATGTGTTTCTTGGACCTTGTCTGGCCTTAAGTCACTGTTGTTTACATAGGACCCACATGAACCCAGTCAGGTTCTACGTTTCAGTGCCACCCACTCCGAGCTCAAAAGGTGGCTCTGAGTGTCATGGAAGTGCCTGCAGTTTATGCTAGATGCATATAGTGTTGTTGATAGACAATCAAATTCACATTGTAGCTTCAAGGGTACAGCAGCTCCCCTGGGTGCAACGGCATAGACTCTGAGGCTGAGAACTGTGCCACGCCCTTGCTGCTTCTCAGGTTTAATATATGGAAGTGCCAGTCCTATCCTTGGGGAGAAGCCACAGGGAGTACACATGGAAGCAGCAAACTAGTTAGCACTCATGGAGTGCATAAGACTGCCTTGCAAGTGAACAGTTGCTCTACCATTCAGCAGCACATGTTGCATTAGCCCAGTAGTCATTGGCTGCTTTCCCTGGCCTAACCCCTTCAGGCGGCTCTCTGGAAGGCCAACGGTCACACTCGGTCCTCCCAGAACCATCCAAGTGCCCCTGTTTTTGCTGTAACAACTAGTCTGATGACCCAACCATTTGGCCCTGCAGAGCACCACCATCTTTTGGAGCTGAGGTTCAGGGGGGTGGGGGGGCTGATCACTGATGCTTCTGTTCTATTTCTCTGCAGATGAGAAACAACCATGACAACATACATATTTTCATATCCCAGGCCTTGGAATACCTCCATCACTCCCAGACCGAAATAAGGCACACTGCTGCACGATTCACAGGTAAGCTTTGGCTTCTTCTGGATAACTGCTCTGGTTTAATTCACAGGTGTTGTGTACCATCTCCAGTATACTGTAGTTTGTCACAGTTGTCTTTTACTCTCACTGCCATATTTTTCACTATTATTTATTCTACATTTTTCCCATTCTTCCATTCTTATTCATTTATTAATATCTTCTTGCCAGATCTTTTATCTTGTTCTCTTTACATTCCTCTTGTAGTAATAATTTGTATATCTCACTTACCATTCCTTTTCTAAGTTCTTTATTGTCTGCTTTACTTCTTTCTATAATTTCTTCAAACAGTCTCCTACTTTAGTTATCCATTATTTAGTCCATTTTTCCAGTTATATGATTCTTAACCAGGAAATCTCTTCTCCTAAATTCTCTTTTATATTTTGCCTGTTCTGCATATCTTTCAGCCCATCCCGCGTTTCGTGCTTTGTTTTATGTCCCTCTCTATTTTTCAGTGCTTCCCCCCTCCCCCTCCAGGTGCTGCCTCTGAATGAGTGCCTGCCGAAGGAGGTGAGGCTCAGAAGCATCAAACCTCTGTTTGGTTGAAAAACAAACCAGTACCACTTCAGCAGTTTGTGCCCATCTCTAATCTTAACTTATTATCTATGTAATATACCTTTATATTACGCAGACCTAAACCTACCTCTTTTTGCGGTACATACCATAAACTCTTATTAATCTTAGCTTTTTTATTACCATTACAAAACACATTTATCCTCCCGTGCATTCCTTTAACCCTGTTTCATCCCATTTCAATAGTAACATCCAAAATAAACAATTCAATTTGGGAATGATCTTCATTTTACATACTGCAATCTTTCCGAACCAGGAAATTTTTAATTTTTGATATCATGTCCTGTAAATCTCATGTCAACCTTATCTCCAAATAATTAATGCTGTTTCTTAATTTATTTTCACTGTATTTCCCTAAACAACTTTATTTCTTCCTTTTTATAATGTAATAGCATAGATTCAGACTTATTTCAATTCACCTTTAATCCTGTTGTTTCTCCAAATGTCTTTAGATATTTTGTATTTTATGTATACGGATTACTGGATTTTTAATTATTAATAATGTATCATCTGCAAATAAGTTAATTTTATTTACCTTTCCCTCTCCTACATATCAAATGCTTTAAAAATGTCTAATGAAATTATTCCTATCTTACTTTTATTTCTATTTTCTAAATACATATTATTAAAAACCCTTCTAACTAAATCTACCATATGTCTACCTCTAATGAATCCATTCTGATCTTCATTTATATATTTTCTTACAAAATTATTTTATCTGTTTGCTAAAATTGTTATAAATATTTTTGCATCTTGATTAATAAATGAAATTGGTCTATATAATTCCATAACTGTTGGTTCTTTTCCTGGCTTCAAAATTAGTACTGTACCATCATTGTTTCCTTCCATGATTGATGGATCTCTTCCCATTCAATAATCTTATTCATTCTGGGGATTTCCCAACCCATAGTGCTTGTGTCAACATATAAAACCATAATGATTTAGGCCCTGGATATCTGAAGGACTGACTCCTTCCATATGAGCCTACCTGTCAGTTAAGATCTAGCCAGGGGACCCTTTTGAAAGAGCCATCCAAGGTGGTAAGAGGGATGGCTTGTACGTATAGCGCCTTTACAGCAGCTGTCACCAGGCTATGGAATGCCCTCCTGAGTGAGATCCACCTGGCACCGCTATTGATGATGTTTCGGCGCCGAGTAAAAACTTTCCTGTTCTAGAAATTTTTTAACTGATACAACATGGATTCTGGGTCCTGGTAGCAATTTTAGTGTATTGCATTTTAACATATTTTAATCACATTGTACAGTATTGTATTATTTTGTATTGTATTTTAATGTTTGTAATTTTAATTAAGAACACCATTGTTTTCCATGTTAGTTTCCGCCCCTCATAATGGATTTTTTTCTTTTTACATGCTTTTTGTAGCTTTAATGTTACCTTTTTAATGTTCTAAGATGCCTCTTCTGATTCTCTGTTCTTAACTTGAGTATGTCTTAAATATTCTGGGCTGTATATTGTCCCTCATTAATGTAAGCCACCTTGGGTCCTTTTCCAAGGAGAAAGGTGTGGTTAAAATATTCAAAAATAAATAAATAAATAAATAAATAAATAAATAAATAAATAAATAAATAAATAAATAAATAAATAAATAGCTGTTGTGAGTTTTTCAGGCTGGTTGGTCGTGTTCTGGACGTTTTCCTTCCTGATGTTTTGCCAGACTCTGTGGCTAGCATCTTCAGAGGCCAAGGAGTTAAGGGAACTAGGCGTTCTCTCTGTGCTCTGGGGTATAGAGCTCAGGGAAAGCTTGCATGAAGAGAAAGGTCTTTAAATGATTCTGGAAAGATAGCAGAGATGGGGCAGTCCTGGAGGGAGTTCCAGAATCTGGGCACAGCAGCCAAGAAAGCCGTTTCATGTGTTCCTACAAGACATACCTGTGAGGGAAGCAGGATGGCAAGAAAGTCATCTCCTGATGGATCTTAGCAACCATACTGTGAGATTCAATCTTTGAGGTAGCTAGGGCCCAGGTCCTATAGCGCTTTGTAGGTTCATGTCAGCACTTTGAATTGTTCCCGATGGCTGATTGGCAGCCAGTGGAGCCACTTTAGTAGGGGGGGGTAATGTAGTCTCTGAAACCCGCCCCAGTCAGCAATCTGGCTGCTGAATTTTGAATCTGTTGAAGTTGACTGAGGCTTTTCATAGGAAATCCCACATAGAGCGAATTACAGTAGTCCAGTCGAGACATCACTAGGGCATGAGTTATCATGGCCAGAGCAGGCTTGTCCAGGAATGGGCGTAACTGGCGTACTAACTTTAATTGTGCAAATGCACTCCTGTCCAGAGGCGTGACCTGGGCATCTAGCCTCAAGGATGAGTCTAAGAGCACCGCCAAGCTGCACAAGTCTTTTTTTCAATTGGAGGGTGATCCCATCTAGTAAAAGTTGCATCCCTAGCCCTTGTTCTACCTTTCGACTGACCAGAAGCACCTCTGTCTTGTCTGGGTTTAATTTCAATTTAAGTCATCTAAGTCATCCATTAATACAGGACAGTCAGGGGGACCGTTTTATCTACAGATTTTGGATCAATACTAGCATCCAAGGTAGCCCAGATCTGTTCAATGTTGCCTGCAAAATGTTGTGCAAATTATTCGCAGTGAGTTACAGAGTGGTCTGCATCATCCACCCCTGGGTCAGCACACGTAACAGACTTTTGACTATTCAGAAAAGCTCCACTGGGCAATTTTGTGCCAAATCAATGGCGGTAGAGAAAAATGATTTCTTTACTGCATCCACTGCCTTGGAATAAGCCTTCCAAAGGTCCTTCACTGTTTCTTTATCTGTTTCAATCTGGGTTTTCCACCGACACCTTTCACCTCTATGAGCCACCCATTTCAATTTTGCCAGCTCCCCAGTAAACCAAGCAGCCAATTTGGGTCTATTTTGAGGAAGGAGACATTTAGGAGCAATCCAGTCAATGGCTTTGCTCATTTCCCCATTCCAGAGACCAATCAAGGATTCAGTGGAGCCAGGGGGGCCTTTTGAAAGAGCCATCCCTCAAGGAGGTGAGAGGGGTGGCTTGTAGACAAAGGGCCTTCTCGGCAGCTGCTCCCAAGTTATGGAATGCCCTCCCTATTGAGATCCGCCTGGCGCCAACACTGATTACATTTCAGCGCCAGGTAAAAACCTTCCTGTTCCAGAAGGTTTTTAATTGATACAATATAGATTGTGGGTCCGCTGATGACAATTTTAGGATAATGATTTTAAAGAAGGTTTTTATTACTGTTTGATGATTTACTGATATTTTATTTATAACTATTTTAAATTGTTTTAATTCTTTGATTGTAAGCTGCCCAGAGACCTTTGGGTAGTGGGCGGCATATAAGTTGAATAAATAAATAAATAAATAATAGAGTTGGAAAAGACCTCAAGGGCCATCCAGTCCAACCCCCTGCCATGCAGGAACCCCCATCACAGTATTTCCGACAGAGGGCCATCCAGCCTCTGCTTAAAAACCTTTAAAGAATATGACTCCACCACCCTTAGTGGCAGCATATTCCACTGCCAAACAGCTCTAACTGTCAGGAAGTTCTTCCTAATGTTCAAATGGAAGCTCTTTTCATGTAGTTTGAAAGCATTGCCCCGAGTCTTAGTGTTGAAGCCATGAAAAGCAAATCTGTTCCCTCTTCAATATGACATCTTTTAGAATATTTAAACATGGCTATCATATCCCCTCTCAGCCTTCTTTTTGAAAGGCTAAAACATTCCCAGCTCCCTAAGCTGTTCCTCGTAAGACATTTCTTCCAGACCTTTAACCATCCTGGCCGCCCTCCTCTGTACCTGCTCAAGGTTGTCAACTTCCTTTTTAAAGTGAGGTGCACAGTACTGGATACAGTACTCCAGATGGGATCTGACCAGAGCAGAATAGAGTGATACTATGACTTCCCTTGACATTCTAGACCAGTGGTGGTGAACCTTTGGCACTCCAGATGTTTTGGACTGCAACTCCCACAGTCATTTGCCATTGGCAATCTAGGCTTGGAATTCTGGGAGATGTGGTCCAAAACATCTGGAGTGCCAAAGGTTCGCCACCACTGTTCTAGACACTATGGTTCTGTTGATGCAACCAAGAATCGCATTGGCTTTCTTGGCTGCCGCATCACACTGCTGATTCATGTTCAATTTGTGGTCCACCAAGACTCCCAAATCCTTTTCACAGGTACTATTTTCCAGCCAAGTATCCCCCATCCTATATCTGTGCAATTCATTCTTTTTACCTAGATGCACCACCCTACATTTCCCTCTGTTGAAACCCATTCTGTTAGCTTTGGCCCCGCACTCTAATCTGTCAAGGTCCTTTTGGTTTTTCATCCTATCCTGTAGAATTAGCAACCTCTCCCAATTTGGTATCATTTGTCAGAGAGATGGAAAGCTCCCCAAGGGCAGTTACAAAACCATCTGGATTCACCAACCTTCTGGGATATATTGCTTTTGTCTGGTTTCCCTCCCTGCCCAGGCCTTGAGTTGCAGTGAGCCTAAAGCACACCATATTGTGGTCTGTCCAAGACAATGGGAGTACAGAAAGTTCCTGTACCCCACTGTCCCCACTGTACATATCAGGGCAGAAGACCTGGACTAAGATGTGACACTTGGATGTCAGCAATTTCTCCCCTTTTATAAAAAAGAAAAATCTATGCCATCAATTGGTGTTATATTATTTAAAGTCATGTATTTATTTACTATCCTTTGGGGAAATTTCCCAACTATCAATGGGAAAGCAAGCATAGTAAAGACCTTGGGGCTCAGAAGCTAATTAATTACTTTTTGCCACATTTATATTCTTGCCAGTCCTCCCCTTGTCAGCATACATTGACTTTCGGTTTGCTTCACTTGCGTAGAGAAGAACGAAGGGAACACACATTTTTTAGGCTGCCGCATGCTGCCAAGCACTGCTAAACAGCTTCTCAAGACAGCTTCCAAACTTTTATTAGTATGTCCTTTACTCACTTAGATAAATTTCTGAAGAGTTCTTGTCTATTTTCAGCTTTAATACTGTGTCACTGCCA
>JAHTLZ010000317.1:2128059-2170358 GCA_023846285.1 Phrynocephalus versicolor | reverse complement strand
ATGCAGCAGCCACGTTAAGAACCTGAACAAGTGCTTCAGAGGAAGGCGTCCACACCCTGTCACTCATGCACCTGACGTGTAATGAGCGAGGGGTGGATCCCATGGGAGGAAGAGGTTGAGGGAAGGCTGCTGGACCCGCATCATTTTTCTGGAGGGACAGGGCCCAGAAGGTGTCTTATCAAGGTGCTTTCTCATATGCTCAGCAACATCAGCATGATGGATGGGCAGGGAGGGATCACGATCAGATCCTGTCTTGCAGCCTTTCTTTTATTCTCCTCTAGTTTTTCAGGAGATGGAATCAAGCCCTGATCGAAGCATGGTACGCTTTGCAAAAACATACCGGGTGGTTCTGCAGAAACTGTCTGTGAAACGGAGGTGAGTAGTGAGGGTAACAAGGAGGGCAGCCCCAAGACCTCCCCAAAAGGCCATGATCGACACAAAAAGAAACTGAGCAGACCATGGGGGACGGGGCACACTACTGATCCTGAAAGTGTGTGCATATGCCACACAGAAGTCCAAAGTCATTTGCAATCGGTGTGGCAGATATGGCTTTCAGCTAAAGCAAGCCGTGCCCGGGGGGGGGGGGGGGGGGGCCAGCCAATCCCCGGCTGTAATAAGCTCACAATGCCAGGCAGATGTGGGCAGCCCTGACATGGCAGCTTCTGGCCCTGTTGCCTAGAACTAGACAAGCAGCGTCTTGAGTTGGAAGCAGAAGGGAGGGAGGGAGGAAGAGGGTCACACTCTGCCTCTCTGTCCCATAGGTTAGCTGGAGCTGGCGAGAAGGATGGCCAAGATACCGAGTGCAGCTATGGAGGTGAGGGGCTGTGTGTGCATCTACCCTGGTCCTCGGGCAGCAGCAGGGTGGGAGATAGCATGTTACTCCCCAACCTGGCAGAGCAGCAATAAGGAGTATTAAAGGTCCAATGCAGTGAGCTGGTCAAAGCCTGCAAAGAATGCGGGGGCGGGGGGGGGGAGCCAGCATTAGATGGCTCCTGGTCTCAGAGACGGCCTGCTCTTGAATAATCCACTCAGTGCAGTTCCTTTGACTAGAGTATCCCTGCTATTTTTATGTCTCCTTCCTTTCCTCCCCTCCCCTCCTCCCCTGCCCCCCCAAAAGCTGACCTGGAAATACAGCATTTCCCCATCTATGAGACGCTGCTGTATATTAGATGCTCCCCACTTTTACACAGGTACAGGTTTCCCCCTGCACATGCGTGCTAGTTGTGTCTGACTCTAGGGGCAGTGCTCATCTCCGTATTCAAGCCAAAGAGCCAGTGTTGTGCAAGTCCATGGCCACGTTGCCAGCGTGGCTGCAAGGAAACACTGTTTTACCTTCCCACTTTTTATGGCGGTACCTATTTATCTACTTGCATTTACATGCTTTCAAACTGCTAGGTTGGCAGGAGCTGGGGTTAACAGCGGGAGCTCGCTCCGCTGTGTGGCACCCAGGATTCGAACCGCCGAGCTGCTGACATTGCAGCCAACAGTTTTCGGAAGCCTTAGTCCACTGAGCCACTACGCCCCTTTCCCCACTTTTAAGACTTTTAAGACCCCCCAAATTAAGAAAATTAATAAATCCTCTTTGAACCCTCCTCCACTCCACCCCACGCCATGGTGTTTCTGAAGACTCATCTTTGTTTTTGCAAGGAACAGCAGAGCTTTCATTTTTTGCACAGAAATGCTTCGGGGTGAAGCAACCCATTCAGAAGTTTATTTTCATGGAAAATGAAGGATCCGATCCTACAAGAACAAAGCAGAGAGGAGGGAAATCAAGCGTTCCGGGAAAGAAAGAAAAAACAGCATGGGGTTGGGTGGAGGAGAAATGAAACAGGAGAATCCAAATGGAACTGGCTCTTTTATTTCTCCTCCACTCCACCCACCGCTGTTTCCCACCTCTGCTGTTTTATTTTTGTTCCAGGAGTGCTTGATTGCCCTCCTCTCTGCTTTGTTCTTGTAAGATCAGACTCTTCTTTTGCAGTGAAAATGAACTTCTTAATGGGTTGCTCCAGCCCCAAGCATTTCGCTGAAAAAAATACAAAAGCTCTGGTCCTTGCAAAAATAAAGCCAAGAGGTGTCTTCAGAACACAGAAAGGAAGCAGCAAGGTCAGTCTGACTTCTCCCTATATATGAAGGCCCTTAATTTCTCATGCCATTTTTAAAAATAGCATCATATACATGGAAAAATATGGTATTTGGTTGCAATTCTCATACTGTTAAAATGTGTTTATATAACCAGGGGTTTTAAATTTTGTACATTTATTACCAGATATTGTTTTAGTATTTTATAATCCAGACTCACCCAATGGGCTACTTGACCTCTAGATGGCTTGAGCGACTCCTATGAGGCATGGCTGGCTACAGGATGATGGCTGTTGCAATGGAAGAACATTAGGAGGTGGAAGACCCCCCCCAAAGGCCATTGAGGGAGGGGTGTTTGAGGATGCCAGCTTTGGAAACAGTCTAGAAAGCCTAGGTTGCTTTCAAACATGGCTCCATTCGGGTTTTGAGTCACATATTTCCTCTTGATTGTCTCTGTGTGTTCTGCTTCATCAAATCATAACCAACTTACAGAGATCCGAATGGCAAGGAAAGGGATATTTACCAGTTTCCTTCATTCCCCTGGTGAATTTCCAGGGGTAAAGTGGAGATTCGAATCCTTGTCTCCAGAGTCCTGATCCATCACTCTAGCGGTTAGCCACTTCACTGCACCCCAGAATCACCATCTTTGCTCAGTTGGAGCTTCCTTAGCGCTGGAGAATGTGCAATCCAGCTCCATCTAACCCTAACGCTAGCCAACTCAATTGAGTTGGTTTTATTCTTTTACTGGTTTTGTATCTCTAAATTTTCCTATTTATAAGTTTGTTCACCGCCCAGAGTTCCCTTTGGGAAAGTCGGTGAGGTTAATAAGTGCAATAAATAAAATAAATAAAAAAAAATCTTTGCGGCCTGAAAGATGCCAGCTAGTCATTTCCCCCCTCTGGATATTGTCCATTGGCTAAGTACCAATGCTGGACTGGCCACAAAGGCTTGTTCCTTCCAGCTAGAGGTGAACCCCAGCATCCGCATCACTCACCGAGACCGTCTTTTTCCATTCAAGTAGGAGTTCTTTCTAGGCAAGTCCCAGAGACTACCCACTTTCCTTTCTGGCTTCTTTTCCTACTTCTGCCTTGATGTTTTTAAAACCCTGCCATCTGAGGAGATGTTACAGGCCATTGCATGCTCTGCCCTGCTTGGGAGGCAGAAGGAAATGCCACAGAGAGACCCATTCCCTCTCTTTCTGCCAGACCTCGTGTCGGCTCAGACAGTCATACGGCGGAAGGCTGAGGGAGTGACATAAGTAAATTGCACACCCACCTCAGCAAGGGGTGGGGTCAGCCCTTTTCTAGGTGGTGGTTCGGTTTCAAATAGTTTTGCTCTGCCCCACAATCTTTGACTCCTGAGACAGCCTGCATCAATATATTTATAATAAACAAGATAATCATTATGGTCAGATACCATCAAGGAGATTCTGATTTATCGTGCCTCTCCCAGTGCCTTCATAGAACCATAGTACTGGAGAACTGGACGTTTGGGTGAAATCTTTCTTGCAATTTGGGGCCAATACTGTGGAACTCCAGAAAATAAGCTAGGTCCATCTTTCACCTGACAGCCTTTCACATACATGAAAGTGGCTTTCACACAACCTTATTAAACCACCCAATCTGACCCCCTGCTCAATGTAGGAATCCGATTTGTATTACCTCTCAGCCCTCTCTGAACCATTCCTCAGAGGGCTTGCCTCTGTGCAGAAATGAAGCTGGCTTTCTAAGGGACCCCTTTCTGGACTGGGGGGGGGGGGGAGGCCAGCCCTGGGAGCAACCTTTTAAGCTGTCCCCCCTAGGCCTTTTCTCCAGGTGAGACCCATTTAGGTGTTTCAGAGAATGGGCACATGAGGTGGAAATTCCAGAATGGCATATTTTGAGATCTGTAGTCCAATAATTTAAGATTCCACTTGCACATTCCTTGAACACCCTTAGATGGTATCCAGTTGGCCCAGGAGACTTGCTTCTTTGAGGATCCTAGTCTAAGTCCTCGTTACTTCTCGTAGGCAACAGTCCACTACTTTTTTTTCTAGCCACAGGAAACTGAACAGAGTTTTCCTTTTGGGAGCAGAGAAGCAACAAAATTGGCCCCTGAAAGTTGTGCTTCCTCTCTGTGGCCCACCAGCTTTTCTCCATTCCCTCCAGATGATGGACCTCCTGTTTATTGGGTTGTTTTCTGTTGCTTTTGACATTTATGAAAATCCTTTGTCTTCTTTAGTTGTTTTCACTTGTGCATCGGAATTCAATTGATCTGCAGCATCCCTAATCTTCTGTCCTCAAATATTGGCTATGGGTTTTACCCTTCCTTAGTGGTTTCCTCTGCCTTCCAATTCATATGCATGCCCCAGGGAAAGTTGAGCTCATCTAAAATACCATGCCCTGCCAAACTGGCCCCTGTGTCTCTTTCTCATAGGAGGGGTTCGTGCTTGCATTTTGCCTGGAGAAAATCTCAATTTGAGTATTCCTGACCAGACCCATTAGCCAGTATGTACTGGAGTTGATGGAAATCAGTTTTCCTGACATCCATACTGCTGACAATACTACTCTGTTTTACTTGTTCTCAGTATAACAAATGACCAGGTGAAGCTTGTAGCCCGTAGTACTATGTTGAAGAGAGTGTCTAGCAGCCCCTTTTCTTCCCAAGTGGCTTAGAAGGACAGGATTCTGGACAGTGGGCTTGAGGAGTCTCTGTAAACTCTCAGTGCTATCTTTGATCTTAGCCCCAGGGAGACAGCACCCCTCCCTCCTGATGCATCCCCCCCCCCCCAACAGACTGCTGGCTTTCTCCTGCTGCAGGGAGTCATTCACCACCACCACCATTGCCGCCACGTTTCCTCCTCTCTGGGGAGCTGCAAGTTGCAAAAATATCTCCACTTTCAGAACTGTCCATTCCTGCTGTCTCTCTCTCTCTCTCATCTGTTTGGCATTGCTGTCTCAGTGCTGTTCACCTGGCAAAATGAAGGCTGACAAGCTCAGGTGCCCTTTGGGACACATGCTCCCATAGGCCATGTTGAGGTGCTGCGGGTCTTCTCCCCATCCCAGGGCTGGACCACCGGAGACTGGGCCAGAATTACTGTGCTACACATTGGTGGAAAGACAGCGATGGTTTGCTTTCTGCATGAAAGCAGGGAAAAGGAAGCAGGGAAGAGCTGGAAACTCAACCATACAATTGCTTGCCTTCCCCAGGGAAACAGCCCAGTGAATGGGAAAGCCGGGCACCCAGTCCACTGTCACTGCTGCCTCCAGAATCCCCGTGTCTGGAAGGACCACCGAGGCTGGAGGGGAGTGATTTCCTTGGCATGCAAAGCCCCAGGCGAGCCAGGCGACCACTCCTCCAGAGAGGTACTTGGCACTCAGCCCAAGCTCCTGTGTAGAAGCAGCCCCAAGAAACGTGGGGAAGGAGTGGGAAGCAAGAGGAATGGACAACCCCTACCCCATCACCCCAGGCACCATGTGCAATACCAGACAATTCAACACAGGAGGAGGGGCCCAGGGAGAGGCTTATGAGCATCTGGTCCCTTGCAGGTCACCAGCCTAGCGAACCTGGAGACCAAGAACAGAGGTGGGTTTCCACAGAGGCTGCGCCCCGGAGTTCCTCTTCCAGACGAAGCACCAGCGGCAAAAGAAAGCCAAGTCTTCCACCCCCAGGGGAGCACCTGAGCCAGGGGGACAATTGCTCCTGAAGGTAGCCATTTGGGAAATTCCTGTGGCCAAGCAAGGACACCCCAGGGTCCTGCCTGACCCCCTCTGGCATCCTTGGAGTGGGGCCACAAGCACCAGTGCTGCTGCTTTTTTTCTCCTGGGATCTCTCTAACTTAGCCTCAGAGGGAACGGAAGGGTGGGGGGGGGGACACACCTGGAGACCGGGTGTGCCTCTTGGCTGTGATGCCAGTTTGGAAGTAGGAAACATGACACACATCTGCTCCAGGGATAGACAGAAGACTGGGGTGGCTTTGCAAATTAACTCGACCCCCACCACCACCACTTGCTAACTCTCCTGGTCAAAATGAGGTTCCTTGGAGACATGTGACTGGCGAGTCTTTCCTTGTTTCTGGACTGAGAAACCTTTGAACTACTCCTTCAGCCTCAGGGCAGCCAAGTCACCAGGAACCTTCTTGAGGCTGGAGAAACAGGAGCTCTATTCCCCACTGGCACCTCTGCCATGTGCTGGAACACAATCTCCCCCACCCCTTATTCTGTTGGCACCAAGCAGAATGGCATTACCTAGAAGAGATCAAGAAAAGGTGCTCAAATGGGGCACCAGGCTGGACACTGGGTCCTTACAGGTGGGAAGAGGTGTGGTGGGGTTTATAGGTGTTGCCCCCGGGTGTGAGGTGTCTGGAGTCTGTGAAGTTTCTCAGTCATCTAGGTGAGTTTATCTGGAAGTTGAGTCATGGCCACTGGACTTTTTTTCTTGAGAGATTGAAATGTTTTGCTTCTCATCCAAGTGGCCTCCTTAGTCTGGAGCTCCTCCCCACTTCTCCCTCTAGGCCCCACCCCCTCGTCCTCTCCTATTCCTCATGTGGGAGACGACATCCGTCCTCCCACCAGGAGCCTCTCTCCATGCCCTCAGCCTCTGTCCACCAGTGCCCCACTAACAGACTTCTGGGGCAGGGACCGAAGACACCCCCCCGTCGGGCTTGGTAGGTAAGGAGGGCGCAGGGCAGTCACAGGTCTTGCACGCGGGGGTTCTTTTGCATGGTTTTCTGTCATGCTCTGTGGTCTTTTTGGATGACAGACATCCTCTGCACAGGGACCCAGGCTGGCTCCTCCTCCCTTGCTTACTCTCTCAACCCCTTTCCAGGGCTGTCCTCTCACCAGAGGCTTGGAAACAGCAGTGGCAGATGCCCACTCCTGCCTCTCTTCTGTGGAGACACCAGGGACATCATCATCCATCTGCTTCTGCCGCCGCCACCACCACCAAAATCAGGATGATCATTTACCAGGAGGAACAGAAACCAAGCTTAATCCTGCCTTGGCATTTTGTTCAGTTCTTCACTGAACTATGATATCCACTTAGGACAATTATGGCTGCGCAGAATGTACACGCTCTGCCTGGCAGGCTCAACGACCAACCTGTGTCAGGTTCTGAAAGGAGACACTTTGTGACTTACACACTTCCAGCCAACCCTCTTTGACTGCAGGGAAGTTTCAGTCGCATTCTCAGGAACCAGCATCTTGTGAGCTTGGACAGTGGCATGTCTCACAAATGTCTCCCCCGTGCACTTGGCAGACTAAATGTTGTGGATCAAGCGCCACTTCAGAAAGCTGCCCGGTGGCTTTACCCCAGGCACTGCCTCCACAGGCGTTTGTGCAAGAGACCTAACTAGGCAGTGTTGGCTGAGTGTGTGGACAGTTAGCCCCCCGCCAAAGGGTATATTGGGGAAATGTGGTGCCTACACACCCCTAAAAGGGGGATTTCCCAAATCCTTCTCCTAATCAGAAAACCGGGGAGGGGGGAGTTAGGGTTCCCACTTCCTTCTTCATCAGAGATCTCTGGACTCCTCCCCACTTGGCTACCATCATGGAAGAAACTAGCTACAGGCAGATCTCCTTAGTCAGGTGGGGAAGCTCCTGCTGGGGGCGGGAGGGGAGCCAGGAGGAGGAGGAGGAGGACTAAAAGGCTAGAGGAGCCATTCCAGCCAAAGAATGGCACACCTCTCTCAGCTTACACTGCAGTCCCAGGCGCTGGGACTTGGGCTGTAGTTAGACTGTAACAGCCACCATCTCACCTACTGACCCCACTTAGGGAGCTACTTGGATTTAACGTGCACAAACCTTTGGGTTTCACTCTGGACTCATGCAAAGATTGGCTCCAGGTAGCCTCTTGTCTGTGGTGGTGGGGTGTAGAGTGGTGAATGCAGGACATCTGTCAGGCTGAGGGCAATAGGTGTGTCAGACTGAAGACCAGCCAGCTTGCATGTCCCTGCAGTGTCAGAAGATGCCACAGAACAACCTTACGTTCAGCGGCCTGGCTAAAGCTGCCCTTCACAAACTGGACTGACCACCTGGCTGTGAATATACAGTAGAGTTCAAAATGCGATTTTAATGTTCCTTTATGAGCAGCTTGAACTTTCCAGTTCTAAAAATAAAACAATGCACCCATCTGCCTGTGGCATTGCTATTCCTAAATAACATGCTACGCGTCGTAGGGCAGAGTGGCCCTCCCCCTGCCTCCAGAGATGATGGCAGGAAAGGCACCAAGAGGGTGAGAGAGGGACCTTGTTGCCTGTGGGCCACCAGTGGAGCCATCTGGATGGGCAAAGGTGCCTGGCTCCAGCCCAGCATCGCCCTAGCCACACACCACTCCCAATGGCTCTGGCCCAGGCCCTGCTCCCTAGACCGCACAGACCGAGGTCCAGCTACCTATGGAGCCCTGGCTCCCCAAGACATGTCTTTGGCACAAGCCTGGTTTGCTTCCCAGGCCTGCCTGCTCACTCCACCCCTGACTGATGCATCTAGGCCACAGTCTCCCCAACGGAAGGAGCGTTTATTGTGAAATTTTTAAGAAATGTGCAGATCCTGTTTTCCAGGCCCTCGGGACAAGATTTTCTCTGAAAGTTCCAAAGGGTGGGGAAAAGGCCTAGACAGCAGACACAAACAGGAAAGCACAAGGCTGAAGGCGTGGTGAGGCAGCACTGATCTCTCTTGATGAGTCAGTAACAAAATCAAGGAAATGATGGGCCAATGAAGATGGAGTGGCAGCCGAGGCAGGGCCGCTCATGCCTTCAGTCTCCTCAGCTGTTTTTCATTTCAAGGGGGGGGGGGGGTCAAAGGACCATCAATGGCAGACACTGTCAGTGGAGCTCAGCCAGCTGGAGGTTTCCCCCTGCTCCAGCAACAGCCACACTGAATCCTCCTGGTGCTGCTGCCACCACGTGGACCGGCTTGTTGGGCTTCAGCGGGATTTCCCCAACGGTCTGGTGGGAGCAGGAAGAAGCCGTTGGCTACCCATGCTAATAATAACCATTAATGTAGATATTTCCACTTTCCTTCCCACATTTTTCGATATTTCTCTACCAATCTGTATCCAAAAATTATTAACTAAAGGACAACCCCACCACATGTGACTGTACGTTTCCATTATTCTGCATTTCCTCCAACAATTTTTACTTCCTTTGTAATATGGTACAACCTTACTGGTGTGTAATACCATTTTTGTACCAGCTTCAACCCCTGCTCCTGGATTATCCTAGAGGTCGTAACAAAGGGTGGTTGCTGAAAGATTTTATCCCAATCTTCATTGGATACCTTCAAAAGGGGATTGGACAGATTCCTGGAGGAAAAGTCCATCACAGGTTACAAACCATGATGGAGATGTGTAATCTCCAGGCTTAAAACCAGGGTACTTCAAGGGCCAGATGCAGGGGAGTGGTATCAGGAGACAAATATCTAGTCTCATGCACTCCCAAACACATCTGGTGGGGCCGCTGTGAGATACAGGAAGCTGGACTAGATGGGCCTTTGGCCTGATCCAGCATGGCTCTTCTTATGTTCTGAATGGGGCAAATTTATCATAATACAGTGGATCCTTGTATAACAAACAGCTTGTATAACATAAAATTTGTACAACATAAAAAATTTCAGAGCTAGGGGAAATTTGCTTAACATAATCGCCTATGGGGAGAATCCATACAACATAAAAATGGGATCACTCCATTTTCAATGCATTCCTATGGGAATTTGTATAAAGGAAAATTTGCTTAACATAATTTCATTTGGAACGAATTAATTCCTTTATACAAGGTACCACTGTACCATATTTTTATAAGGGGAGAGAGGTTAGGAAAAAGCTTCCCCCCCACCTTCTCTCATACCCAAAGGGGCCCTGTAAATGTTGATAATTTTTTTCCTTTCCTTTCCTTTTTCTTCCTTTCAAACATTGGTAGCACAGAGTTAAAAAAACAGGAATGCAAATGGGTAAATCTGATGATAATTGCAGCCAGATAGGTTATAGCAAGTAAATGTAAAAATACAGAAGAGTTAGCGGTGAACCAATGGAGGAAGAAATTAAATAATATTATAATTTTAGAATACCTAACTGTGAAGATACGCAGGATGAAAGGGTTTAAGGTCAATGAGAAAGAGGAGGAATGGTTTGAGAAGCTACTGAATTATTTCAGTATGTTTGATCAATTTGGGGTAATTAAAACGTTAAAAGCTAAATAAACCTTGCGGATTGTTAATTTATATAGAATTGTACATTTTATTAATTTCAATATGTTTGAATGCTTCATAGTTAATGTATATCCAATTTATTGGATGCCTGGGGGGTCACTGTCTTTGTCTGGGTTGTTGGTGATCGGTTTTATAATAATTAAATAAAAAAATTTAAAAAAAAACAAGAAGCCGTTGGCTGGGAGCAGCCAGCCACACACCCTGCAGCAGACTTCCCTGGGAGTATGGAAGCCCAGCAAGGAGCCCCCTCCTCCCATTTGGGGCAGAACCCATACACTTTGGACCTGGAAAGTTCTTCTGAAACCACTGCTGGGCCACCTTCACACCACACCTCCAAGCTTATGGATCTATAGACAGGCCTCTCCCTACCTTTGCACTTCACAGAGGAGAGCAGCGCCTCGTGCCTGACCCTCACCCTCCCAAGGAGCCACAGGGAAAAGAAAGGCTCTGAGGGTGGGTCTCCCCAGTCCCGCCTGAATCCTTACCCGCCCGCCCCCTCCAACAACAGACAGCACAGGTTGTGTTCCCTTGTGGCTCGTGGATGATCCTTCACAGACTCCTATAGCCTGGCTCCGGAGTACTGCCAGTCCTCCTTACCTGACCTGTGCCCGTGTGGAGAATGGTGGCCCCACAGGTACCACTGCCTCCAGCCAGCACCATGTCTTCTGCGCAGAACTGGGCTGAGTAGAGGAACTCTCCCTGGGTGGGGCTTCCAGGGAAAGGCAGGTTCTGCCAAAGCCGCGATGTGCGCAGGTCCCAGAGCTGGAGGGCATTGCGGGGCACCCAGGAGCCAGTCAGAACGAGGTCTCCCTATTCAGACCCAAAACAAAGGAGTGATGCAACGTAAGTGTGTGTGCGCATCTGGGAGCTCCTGGAACTCAGCCAGGGAGGATGTGTGAGAAGCCCCTGCTTGTTTGTAACCCACCTGGCTCAGTGGCCTCTCAGCCAACTCAGAGGAGCCTGCTGTGCCTCTGCACCCCTGGGGGAAAGGCTGGGTCACTTGGTTCTGTCTGGGGTCTACTGCTACAGTAGTATTTCACACGCACCCAGATCCCTTGGAGGCCAGGGAGGCTCTGCCACCCACACCATCTTCCCCCAGCAGGAGGCAAGGGGGCTTCCTGGCCCTCCCTCCCCCAAACAAGAGGCAGAGGAGGCCAGTCGCTTGCCCCCCCCCCCCAGAAAAGAGCTAGGAAAGAGAGACGGATGGGCTTCGCTCCGCGCCGGCAGGGAGGCGCCTCTTCCCGCTCGCCAGCCTCGCTGTTCTTTCGCCGGCCACCCTCCTTCACACGGTTCCCTCTCACCTTGACGTCAATCCCGGGACCGCAGATGTGAGGCCCACCGATCACGCTCCGGGCCCCCTTCGGCACCCGCTTGTCCCACACCTGGCACGCCAGAAGGGAGGGGAGGGGGGTCAGTCGCCGCCCTGTCCTCCGGCCCCCAAGGGCCCCGCCGGCCTCCCTCCCTCCCTGAGCTGGCTTGCCTTGACCGAGTTGTCCCACCCGCCGGTCAGGAAGAGGTGCAGCTCCGTCGGGTGGAAGCGCAAGGCGAAGATCCGCCGGGAGTGGCCGCTGAGCGGCGTGAAGTCGTCTCCGGCCATGGAGAAGTCCGGCGCCTCGATGACCTGCAGCAGCTGCGCCCAGAGGGAGCCCCGCGGCGGTGACCGAAGGAAGGAAGGGCGGGCGGACGGACGGAAGGGCCCGGCCGGGAGGGAGGGCGCCCTGGTCCTCCTCCTCTCTCTCTCTCTCTCTCCCCCTGCCTACCCCCAACCCCGACCCCCCACCGCCCGCCCTCCCTCCCTCCCTCCCTCCCTCCGCCCGCCGCTCACTCGGATGGTGTGGCCGTCGTAGAGGCGGACGTGCCGGTCTTTGCCCGCCGTGGCGAAGGCGGTGCCGTCCCGGCAGAAATCCAGGGCGTGGATCTCGTTCTCCTCCTCTGTGGTGGAGCCGCCGCGACCCCCAAGCCGGAAAGGGGGAAGAAGAAGAAGGAGGAGAAGAAGAAGGAGAAGAGCCCCGGGGTCGCTCTCCGCCCCGACCTCCGCCCCGCCCCGCGTCCAAAGCAAGGGGGCCGGTCCGTCCGCTTCCCCCCACCGCCCCGCCCCCCTCCCTCACCCCAACGTCCTGACGGGCAGCTACCTGTCAGCGAAGCGACGGGGCGGCGGCCGAGCAGGTCGTAGGCGGTGACGGCGCCGTCGGCTCCCGCGGCCAGGAGCAGCAGCCCCGCTGGCTCGGCCCGGTGGAAGGCCACGGCCGTGGCGGCCTGGCGGGCCCGGCGGTGACCGGGCAAGGAGGAGGAGGCGAAGAAGGAGGCGCCGGGTTCCCCCGTGGCCGCGTCCGCCACCTGCATGCAAGGCAGCCCAGGCAGGGAGGGAGGGAGGGGGGAGGAGGAGGAAGAGGAGGAGGAGGAGGGAGGCGGGAGGAGGAAGAGGCGCTGCGTGACCGAGGGGGGGGGCTCGGACGGGCGGGCTGCCCCCCTTGCCCCCCCCCTCGCGCCTCCTCACCTGGACGGCCCCGTTGCCGAAGCCGGCGGCCAGGCGGCAGCCCCCGGGGGCGAAGGCCAGGCTGAAGATGCCGCTGGCGTCGTGGCGGCTGAGCGGGGCGCGGCGGGGGGCGCTCAGGGCGAGGAGGCGGCGGCGGCGGGGGGTCGTCGTCGGTGCGGCCACTTCGGCTCCAGGCCGCCGCCCCCGCCCCCGCCCGTCCTCCGCCCCCGGAGCGCCTGGGCCCGTCCTCCCCTCCCCGGCGGCCCCCCGCGAGTGGAGCAGGGCCTCGGCCAGGCGCCGGTGGGCCATGAGCGCGAAACCCCCAACGGGCCCCCCCAGCAGGGGCGGGCGGGCGGCGGCTTCCCGGGGGAGGGGGCGCACAAGGGCGGGCCGCCGGGCGGGATCCGAGGCCGAGTCCTCCTCCTCCTCCGCGGGGCCTCCTCCCGCTCCGGCCACGCGCTCCCGGCCAGATTCAAACGGTCGCCGAGGCAACGGACGCGGTGCCACGGACCTCCGCCCCAGGGATCACGATGTCCGAGGCTCCCATTGGCTGCGTGGCGAAGACCCTTCCGCTACGAGCCCGGTGATTGGCTGAAAGCCAGAGAAAAAAACGTTTTAAAAGCCCCGCCCCGAAACGAGCCGGTAGGCCCATCTTTGCAGCGGAGCCTCTCGCCAGAGCGTGATTAGCCGGCTGGAGCCGCGTCACAGGTTGTCGGCCCCGCCCCGCCACGCCCCCTTCTCTCCCGCGAGACGAGCCGGGCGAGAAGCGCTGTCTTTCGGCTCCCGTTGCCGGAAACGAGGCTGCTCAAAGGCGGAGGGGCTCCCGGTGGGAAGGGAAGGAGGCGGCGGCGGCGGCGGCGGCGGGGGTTTCCCTCTCCTCCTCCTCCTCCTCCTCCTTGCACGACCGCCTCCGCCAGCCTCCCTGGTCTGTTTCTCGAGAGTGCTCAGGCAGAGCTTCCCTGTCACCGTCCCTTCTTTTTTTTTGGGGGGGGGGGGTGCCTTTTGGTCCTCCAGGGCAGTGGTTCTCAAACGTTTTTCGCCCAGGCAACCTTGGGCTAAAATAATCAGGACACAGCTACCCTTAAAGCGGTTTGAATGCTTAGGAAAAGAAGAAAAACAGTGCAAATTTAATGCTCAGTTGTCTTTAATGCAATAAATGAAACTGGATTTCCTTAAGTTTACTGGAAGTGTAGTTAATTAAATATTATAGGCGTGACACTCCTGGCATAGGCTCCGGGCACCCAGTTTAAGAACCACTGCTCCAGGGTGTCAGCAAAGCTCTCTTCCAGCACCAGAGGTCCAACAAACTCATTTTTCCACCTTTCAGCTTTCTTCACTGTCCCGCTTTCATACTTTTGCAAGACAAATAGGAGTACCAACTGTCTAGGTCTTCACCTCCACATCTTTACATAGTAAAAGCTTCTTTAAGCTTACATAATAAATGCTTGAAAATGGCATGCCTTACTCCATATAAGATTAAAAAAAATGACACATCTTGTACATCACATTGGGAATTAATGCTATAATTGTCTATTTATTGAACCCTTTGGTGTCTCTTTTCTGCAGGATTGGAATGTACTTTGAACATCTCCAGTCTGTTGGCCATTGTTTTGTTTTCCAGATTTCCTGGCATATCCTTAGGATTTTTAACAGGGCCAGTTTTTCTAGCTTAAAATAGTTTTATATGCCGTCTATACCTGATGATTTATTTCTAGACAAGCATCCTAGACTTTAAGAAAGCTAATTACATCTGACTTTTTACTCTTGCCTATCCTTAACAATTTGGCATGTTCTTTCCCAGCTGATGCTTCTTTTGGCAGTGGGAGCTGTCTTTTTGCAATCTTTGCTGATAACAAGGGTAAACAGGAAAGGTGCAAGTACATCAAGACACTTGTAAAAGCCATGGGAGGCTTCATGCAGATACCTGTTTCAAACATTCATTTTAATGTCACCAATTCAAGAAGTTCCAACACCAGAAATATGACAATAGGACACAACACTCATTTCACAGATAGGTGCCCCCTGCCACTGCTTCTCGGGGAGGAGGCACCCCACAAAGTGTTTGGGGATGGGGGAGAAGAGGTATGGGTAAAAGTCAAGATACATGGCAGGAGGAGGAGGAGGCTACGAAGAACAGGATCGGTGCTTCATGAGTGGGTGCGCGTGCCTCTTCCGAAGTGCTTTTCTTCTTCTGGAGTGGTGGAACCGGCAAAGCTACCTTCCTTCCCATTTCTCGGGCAACCAGCATATTCTAGGAAAGAGTTAGCAACTTCTGCCCCATTCAGAACTGCCGGGATTGAGAACTGAAATGGAGGGGGGCACTTTTCAGCCTATCACGTTTTCTCAGGGAGCATCTCTGGCGCTGCCCTGCTGCATCTGAGCATCACCTTTGACTGAGCATCTGCTCTTTCTTCCCACTTTGGCACATCATGACCAACAGGTCTAAATCCCAGGACACTTGGGCCTTGCACATTGTGGCTCCATGGGAGCTCATTTAGTCATTTGGTGCCCATTTGAGAAACTGGCTGAGAAGCAGCAGCAGCAGGATAGTTTCAGGGGAACGTGTTCTGCACAAATGGCTGGAAATGTACTCCTCAAAACACCTGTCCCTTGGCCCTAGAAGGCCCTGCTGGGTCCCTTCCACGAGACCTGTGCCTTTCTGCACGGTGCGCAGCTCCCAGCCCCTGGCCTCCAAGAGAACGGGCAGGGCTGCAGAAGAAGCCCTCGGGCCTGTTATAAGTGCCATCCATTGGCCTTGGCCTCCTGGCCTGTGTGAAACATGCTGTTCCCTCAGAATGCCATAGGGCCCTCGGTGGCTCCAGCACCAGGCCAGGCCTGACCCCAAGGTGAACACCGCCTCGAGCCAGACTTTACTGATACAGCGCCATGGGCATGACTGTCCCCCTGCCAGGGGGCATTCCTCGGGGGCTCCTGACAGCTGGGAGCAGCAGGCAGTCTCACATCTAAATGGAGGTCTCATCGCACTTGGCCAGGGGGACCCCTGTCAGATAGATTCGGGCTTGCTCGGTGGTGTCCAGCTCGTTGATGTAGAGATGATGGGGGTAACCGTTCAGGGGCCCGTTCTTACTGGCCATGGCTAGTGGGTGCCGCTCATCTTCTGGGGAGCTGGGGGTCTGGGGCTCATGGCTGCAGCTGGTGGTGGTGGACTGCATGAGGTCTAAGCCGTTCCGCTCGCGACAGATCAGCTCCTGCCGGAGGCGCTCCCTCCGCCGCCGCTCCTGTAGGAGAAGGCAGCTGCTGCTGACGATGACCCCCAGGACAAAGCAGAGGATGCCCACCAGGACGCTGTAGTTGCGCTCCAGGGATTTCCCACTGGCATTCACCACGCGGTAGGCTGCCACTACCCTGCCCACACCAGCCTCCGTACACCGACACATGTATTTCCCCAGAGTGGAGGCTGCCACTGTGAACTCAATGCCGTCGCTACGCAAGATGTAGGCTGAAGGGTCCTGGGAAGGCCACTGCCACTCGCACCTGGACCAGGTGGACTGAGGGCTGCATGGCAGGACAACTCGGGCGGAGAGCAGGACAGGTACTTCAACCATGGTGGGTGTCTCTGCCAGGAAGAAGACAGAAGGTCACACACTGTCACCGCTTGAGGCAACCCAAGATTCAACTGGACTCAATTGGGGCTGAGGTGTCGCCTACGCCTATGCCCTGCCACTGCGATCTGACCCTCCAGGGGTTCTGAAAGCAGGATATGGTGAGGAAGTGCCCTTTAGCCTAGCTTCCCGGCCACTGTGGATTGCCCGACGATGGTCTCCCAGGTGTGATTGGGCTGCAACCCCCCCCACCGGAACCCTGGCCAGCATACCTTGTGGGGAAGGGTTCCGGGAACTGTTACCCAAGAACACCTGGTTTGCCCCAAGGCTGGGAACCGCCGCTCGTGACTGAGCTACCCTGTTTTCTCTGGGCCATGAAGTCAAGACAACCAGTTTGAGTGAAATTCCAGTTTGCCAGTGGAGACCGAGTATGGAGTGGGACCCATGCTGGGAAACGGAAAGTGCTGAGAGCTAGGCATAATCTTATGAAGAAATCTGGTCCTGAAGACAAATTTGCTAGAAATCAAAAGCTCTTTGCAGGGGCCTCGTGTGGCTCCTGAGACAGGAAGGACACGTCAGCTCCTCTGAAGCAAAACCTTCCACTTTCCCAACACGCCCCTCCCTCCAGGTGTGGACCAGACCCTCCTCATCGCCATCCAGCTGTGTGTCTCCATGATATGCCAGATATGGGCCCATTTTATGAGTCTGTTCCAGCTTTGTTGCTCCACTTGCAAGGATCCACCTGATGAGTCATCATCTTTGGCTGCTGGCAAGCTCACCTTCTCCTTCAAGGCCAAAGCACAGCTAGCAGGTGCTAGAGACTTCCCCCTCAAATCTGGCAACCTGGCTCATGCCTTCCTGGATGCCCTATTTACCTAGAGCTCCCTGACCAGGCCATGGATGGCAATCCATCCCAACAGCCCTGCAGTTAAGCCGAGGAAGCCCGTAAGGCAGCACTCAGGTAGGGGGGAAAAGAGTCTCTTAACTGTTGGCTCTCTCTGTCTGTGTGTCACACATGCAGCCCTACCTGTGTTCTCCATGGGGCACAGAGCAGGCGCCTGTACAGATGTGATGTCTTGGATGAGCCTGAAAGGAAAGAGAAAAGCTGCCAGGCAGGCTAAGTGATTGGTACTCCCTCCTCTTGCCTGCAACCAGCCCAGTGCCCGCCAGGGGGTGCTCCATGCCAAACCTGTTCCTCCCCGGCCTTACCACCGAGGCCACCCACTGGCAGCTTGTTCCCAGGCAGAGGCACTGGCCCAATCCAAGGGGAACCTTCCCTGAAAGCCTGGCTTTGGGTGGGTAGGCAGGAAAAGGAGGTGCAGATCCTTCTGCCCCTCTGTCACTTACCCAGCCTGGCCATGGTGGTCCAAGCAAGCGCCCAGACGCTTGTTCCAGCCACAAGCAGGATCCCTGGCAAGGATGCAGTCCTGACAGGTCTTGTATGTGGCACAGCTGGAAGTGTTGACCTGGGTCACTTCGGTGTCAGAGGCCACATACAGCCAGTTCTGAGGGGGATAAGACACGTACATGAGGTCAATCACTTGGGTGGGCGAGCCAGGCTCCTCTGATCATCCCCTCCCAGAATCTTGGGGAAGAACAGAGGCGCTGGGTAGGACTGACTGCTTTCTGCTTCCTACCATTGCCACTGCTGTTTTCCTCTATAACCTGTTTATTATTTCGTTTAATACTATGTTGCTGTATTTAATTATTACTTTTTGTTATGCCCCTTTCTTTGTGAACCACCCAGAGTAGCCTTGTTGGTAGATGGGTGGTATGGAAATCCAATAAACAAATAAGATGGATTAATATTCTTATTGTGGTTATTGAGGCCAATGCCCATTAAGCTTCATTAGATTGTAATAAAGTGACATAGAATCTTAAAATCTGAGACTTTGGTTTCTCCTTCCCAATCCAGTCATCACAGGTGACTGAAAAGCAAAAGTAGGAAGCAAAGCACAAACCAAATGTTGTTGGGAGGACTGGCCGAAGGTACTGAATTTTAGAGAATATCTCAATAATTACGTAAGGCTAGCAACTAGTTTAGCAAAACCAACTATTACATTTTAGCAAATAAAACTATAGGGAGCCTAACAGATGTTTGCACATGTAGATATCACAGATGGCTATTCCAGAAAGTGGACTGACTGTGCTAAGAAGCAGATAAGGACATAAGAAGAGCCACGTTGGATCAGGCCAAAGGCCCATCCAATCCAGCTTCATGTACCTCACACGGCCCCACTGAATGTGTCTGGGAGCGCACGAGACTAAATATCTGTCTCCTGATAGCACTCCCCTGCATCTGGCCCTTGAAGTACCCCAGTTTTAAGCCTGGAGATTACACATCTCCATCATGGTTTGTAACCTGTGATGGACTTTTTCTCCAGGAATTTATGAACAGATTGAAAAGCACCAGTCCCAGGACAGATCCCTGAGGCACGACGCTTTACACCTATCTCCATTGTGAAAATTGCCCATTGACACGTACTCTTTGTTTCCTGGATCTCAACCAGTGATGGGGAAGCCCTCTTCGTTTTGGCTCCTAGAGCAGACCTAAGATTGGTGAAGAAAAACAGTCTGTGCTTTGTTGATTACAGTCAAGCCTTGGACTGTGTGGATCATGAAGGGTCAGTAATAATTCTGAAGGGGATGGTTTGCCGTGACAATGGATCATCCTTGGGAAGGAACATGCCCTTGGCAAGAGGATCACATCAAAGGTACAGGTCATCCAAATGCCGTTCAGTCTATATGCACAACATATGGTGCAAAAATGGGATTGAATTCAAACAAAGAAGGGGCAGAAACTAGTGGAAGAGGCATTTCTAGACACAGACACCCGCACACTGCTGGAGGAAAACAGCAAACACTAGAGAGGACAACTGAAGGTCAAAGAGCAGCAAGCAAAAACAGGACAGCAGCTGCATATGGCAAAGACAAAAATCATGCCTACTGAAAAATGGCCATATTGCCAGCAAAGGTTTTCTGTGCTTTGGTTCAGTCATCAGTCTAGATGCAGGCTGCAGCCAAGAAATCAGAAAAAGACCAGCCATTTGGGGAAATGGCTATAGAAAGGAACAGGATAAGCTCCTTCGGTGTAAGGCCAAGACAAGAACTGCTCACACAGTATCCAGTATTTCTGTGTGCTATGTAGAGATGTGAAAGTGGGACAGGGAAGAGGAATGATGCGGAAACGGTCTCAGTGGAGAGCTTTACTCCCTGGACTGCCAGAGAGACAAATAGATGCTATATCAAATCAAGGCTGGATTTTTGCTACATGCTCAAATGAGCAAAGAGTAACGCCATTTGGGTTACGTTGTGAGAAGTCAGGGCTCATGGGAGAAGAGAATGATGCTGGGAAAATCGGAAAGCCAAACATGAGGATGGACTCCATAAAGGAACTGCAGCCTTGACTTGGGCAGACCTGAGCAGGATTGCCACGAGAGGATCTTCTGGAAGTCACTAACTCATTAAGTCACTGTAACTTAGAAGTGACTTGGCAGCTCCTAACAACAACTGATAACAACAGGCCATTCACGGCCCTTCCCTGATGTCTCTTCTTTGAATCATAGAATCACAGAGTTGGAAGAGACCTCAAGGGCCATCCGGTCCAACCGCCTGCCATGCAGGAAGCCCCATCACAGGGCTCCTGACAGATGGCCATCCAGCCATTGCTTAAAAACCTCCAAAGAAGGAGACACCACCACCCTCCTTTGGGGCAGCATCTTCCACTGCCGGACAGCTCTAATCATCAGGAAGTTCTTCCTAATGTTCCTAATTCCTAATGGGCAGGATTCCCAAGGGGCTGTATCCTCTTTTTTGCCAACCGTCATGCCTGCTTTGGGGCTTTAATAGGATGTGAGGCGCCTGAACCTGAAGACCCCGTTCAGGCTGGTGTGCCGTCCACATGAACAGAGAAAACAGAGGAGTCGGGATGTGGGTGGTATTAAAGAAACTGGAAAGGATAGGAACAACACCCGAGACAGAACGGCCAGCCACCGAAAGAGAGGGAATAAGTTGGTGGTAGAAGGAGAGACCACCATGGAGGGGTTCCTGGTGGAAGAAGGGGAAGAGACCACAGGAGTAGCAGGGGCGGAGAAGGTGGGAAGTATAAAAGAGGTAAAAGGTGTAGAGCGGGGGGAGCCCGGGGAAGGATGGAAGGAAGCGATGGAGGCAGAGGAATGGAGGGTGTTTGTTTTTTGGGAGGTGGTGGGTCCTTAGAAGAGGGCCCCCACCGAGGGCCATGGCCGGGCCGGATGGAAGGAACTGGCAGCCGATTGGGCTCACCATCCCTGTTCTGGGACGCTGGGTGCTGGGCGGGTTCTGCACCTGAGGAGGCCGAGTGACCCTAACCCTAACCCTAACCCTAACGACAAACTCTGTAAGACGCTTGGACATCACCCGACTTATGTTGGGAACCTTAGTGTGAAGTTTGTAATTATCCATGTTCCAGATGAAGATGTTAATAAAGATGTTTCTTTCTCTATACCGCCTCTGCTCCTTGAGGGGGGCCATGGAGAAGGGATCACCTGAGATCCAAACCGAACTCAGTCACACAGGGCCTTCGTAAGCCCTCTGCCTCCGCTTTCTGCAGCGCTCACCTACAATATTCAGCCCAGTTCTAGGGACGGCCCTTCAGGAGGGAGACTGACCAGTTGGCACAGGCCCAGAGGAGACAAGCAGGACGGTGGGGTCTGCGAGGTTTTTGAATTTTAACTTGTAAACCGCCCAGAATAGAGCAAATGGAGTGACTGAGTCAACGAATGATTGAATTTGACTGGTAGAAGATCTGGGACACCCCCCCTCCGCAAGGAACGGTTGAGGTGGCTGGGGGTGTTTAGCCTAGAAGAGAGAAGGCCAAGAGGCTCCAGAGGGAGAGACCTGAAATAACTCACTCAAATTGTTGGGGCGGGGGAGGGGGTTCAGCCAAAACTTCTTGACAGCAAGAGCTTTTTGTAACTAAAATGGGACTACCTGAGATAGAATCATAGAGTTGGAAGAGACCTCAAGGGCCTTCCACTCCAACTCCGGCCATGCAGGGAACCGTCCCCCCCAATAGGTGTGATGGCTGCACCTTCACTGGGTCTTCATAACTAGGGGCTAGGGGGCCTTGGCTTTCCTGCTTTCTTCGGGGCTTGGATTCCCTGACCCCTGGGGTTCCCTTCAGCCCTACACAGTGCCAGGAGGAGCCATCCCGGCAGCACAGCCAGCCTCCTGGGACGTGTCTCACCTGGTGGAGTTTCAGGCTGCGGACTGGCTGAGGTGCTGTAAAGAGCACCAGGTCCTCGAGGAGGGAGAGCCGAGGCCCGATCTTCACAGCCTTGTGCAGGTGCCCGTTCTCTGGCAGAACAGAAAAAGAGGCCAGGCTCTGCTCTTAGACGGACCCCCCTCTCTCTTCCCTCAAGTGCCCCAACCCAGCACGCCCCAGCCCTGGGCATACAGGAAAGCACCACCCTGCCCCCTCTTGGCTTAGAGCTCTCTCTCTCTCTCTCTCTCTCTCTCTCTCTCTCTGCCCCCTCACCTGTGCCCAGGTACAGAACAGGGTGCTCCTGACCAGAGAGGGCCTTGACTCTGTGAACAGCCAGCCGTTGGTAGCAGGTGCCCGGCACCACAAGAAGAGGGCCGTGGTCTAGCGGGTGGACCAGTTCGTCCATCAGAGGATGGTCTCTAACAAAAGTCAGGACTCGGTCTGGGAGGGCTAGTGAGGAGCTGATGCCTTCAGTCTTCATGCTGCTGGTGACGCACTGGGGGTGTATGTCGGGGGGGAAGGAAACACAGAGGGCTCTGATGGACAGCCTTTCCCAGGGCCATGGAGCTCAGCCACAGATTCCCAAGAGAGGAGCCTTCTTTGAGCCATCTGCCTGGGAAGCTGCCTTCCAGCACATGCCTCCCCCCCCCCTTGCTGGCCTGCTGGCCTAAAGGGAGGAGGAGGAGGCGACCAGTGGTCATGGATCAGGGCTCTTGTGCTCCCTGCCCCATCCACAGGCCTCACAGCAGGAACAAGGGGTCGCCCAAAGGCTCGGGTCCAAGCGCAGCTGGCAGGCCCTTGAGGGACTGGGATGCCAATGCCAGTGGCTCTTCCAAGGGCCAGGCTCCCTTGGCCCACAGAGGCATCCCTTACCATCCCTGGACGGGGCTTAGGGACGTCGCCCGGCATGACGCTGGTCCACTTGTCGCAGTCCCTCCGGAACTCCTTGAAGCGGCCGCCCATGGCCCTCTGGATCTCCTGCGCGCTGTAGGCACAGACTGCAGAGGTGCCCCCCTCTTGCCTGCAAGGGAGCCGCAGGGGGGGGGGTTGCTGAGCAGGTGCTGGGGACCCAAGAGTCTCACTGCCCCTCTGGGCTAGTCCAAGGGCAGACTCTGAGACACCCACAGAGGTTGCCTGGGGCAATCCACACGTCCAAGCCACCCTATTAAAAAAGGAGGCTGCCCCACATGTTTGCTCTCCCATCCTGGCGATTGGCCTCTGTGGGTGCTCCTCTCACAGAAGCCAAGGGGAAGCAGAACCGTCAACTGGAGTTTGGGGCTCTTTTTGCAAAGAAGTTTTTCCATTGAAAAACCAGTTTCCTCCAGAGGACGAGGGCCCTCCTTGCCTTGACCTCCCCCAGTGAGCCCCGGCCCCCTTGCAGGGCCACCGCTCTCTCTCACCCTTGGGCCACAAAGGCCCCGTAGAAGACCGTGGCGTTCCAGTGGTCCGAGGGCAAGGCGACCACGTCCTTCAGGATGTTGAAGACTGTGCCACTCTCCGGGTCCGAGCAGACCAGCTGGGCCTTCAGGAAGGTTGTCCACCTCTTCTGCAGGGTTTTCTGCCCCCCTAGGTCTCCCTAGAAACAAGTTGGGTGGGTGGCACGTGAAGTGCAGGGGGTGGCTCCTGCTAGAAGAGTGGCCTGGGAGCAGAAGCGACAGTGGCCACACAGACATGGCCGGAGGGGGACACACCCCGCCCTTCAGCATAAGAGGCGTTTTAGCAGCCAAAGTGGCCGACTGTGCGCAATACGGAGGAAAACAGCCCCCCCCCCAAACAAACACATCCTGAAAGATGCCAGAAAAGCAGCATCCGGGTTGGGGGGGCAGGCGGCGGGGGAGGGGGGGAACACCCCTGAAGACACTTCCAGGGACTCCTAGGCGACTCCCACTGCAGTGTTCCTGCCGTACCTTGCAGACGCGAGCCACACGGGCCACCTTGACTTTTTCGTAGTAGTCATATTCGCGAGCCGTTTCCGTAAAGAAAAAATATATCTTGTCCTCCTCGCCACTCTCATCCTCCCGCAGAAACGCTGAGGCCACAAACTCAGGATCTGTGTAGAGACGGGGAGAGATCGCAGGCCCCTTGCGGCTGGAGCCAACTGCCCTCCCTGGTCGCCCTCCTCCTCCTCCTCCTCCTCTTCCCGAGACCCCTCAGCAGGAGGCTCACCATTCAGCCACGTCACAGAGTTCTCAGTCTTGATGGTCTCTCCGTGGTTCCCTGTGGCCCTAGCAATGATGGGTTCTGTTCCGAGGAAATTACCAACCGTGGCTACGTACAGGGCACCATCTAAAAAGCAAGAGACAGGAAGGAAGCCGGGGTGGAACAACACGTGCCCCATCGGGCTCAGGAACAAAAGCCGAACCCTAACCATTGCCACCACAATGCCCTGGGATCCAACGGCACAGAGGTCCCCCTCCCACCCAGAACCCGTGAAAGGGAGCCTGGCTCTGAAGGCGGCCCTAGGAAAGCGGATTGTCTGCCCCGCCCCCATGCACGCACACACCTCTGAATCTCTCTCTCCCACCTACCCCCCACCCCTGGTCTCCATACTAGACATGGGCACGACTCGGCGAAACTGTCGTTTCCGTTTTTGGTTGTCGTTTCCGTTACGTAACGGAAACGGTAACGATAATTAAGCCATCAGAACTCGAACTCGAACCGACAAAAGAAAAATTTGGTCGGGTTTATCGTTGTTGTTCATGGCATCGCGGTGATCACGCAATGCCATTGCCAAGCAGCACAGAAAAAAAGTTTTAAGAAGTAAAAAAAAAAAACGACTCCTGGCCAAAAAAGCAGGCAAAAATATGTCTGCCTGAGGACACCCACCTGAGGGGTGGTTTCTGGGGCGGGGTCCCCGGCCTCCCCCCCCTCCTGTCCTGGGCTGCTTGCACCAGGCTGGGGGGGGGGTCATCCTCGTCATCTCCATGCCATGTGGTGGTGGTAGGGGATCCAAAATGGCGACCGCAATATTTATTTTTAAATCGTGGTCCAAAAACCCACCAAAGCACAACAGAAACATGTGAAAATTAGGTACAGTATTTTAAATGCCTGAATTTTTATAGTAGCAGCAGTGGGTTTTTTATAGCAGTAAAAGGTCGCACTGATTTTATTTTATTTTATTTTTTATTTTTTTAGACCTGCCCATGTGGGCTGGGCATGGGATGGGACCATGCAATTTTTTTGAACCATTCCACCAATTGCATGGCCAGGTTTTGACTGACACTTTTGGATGTCGCCCGCCCGCCCGTGCCGCCGCCCGCCCATTCGCCCGCCCGCGCCTCCCCCCTGCCGTTGTCGCCGCCCGCCCGCACCTCCCCCCCCCACCGCCCGCTTTGCCTTGCCTTGCCACCACGCCAGTGGACAGAGGGAAGTCCTCTGCCCCCCACCGGTGCCATCATGTTTTCCAAAGCCTGGGGGTTCACAGGCGGGGGTGAGGGGCTTGGGGTTTCTCCTTGCTTCGGGCAGAGTGATGGCATGACAATGTCAAGCAGCCAGCAGAGTTTTATCCTCTAGGTCAGTGGTGCCCAACCTGGGGGTCGAACGACCATTTCGCAGGGGTAGCCATGAGCCAGTGAAAAAGAAGGCACAAACGGCTTGGGTCTGGAGGGGGAGGGGGAGGAAGGGGGGCAAAGAGTGAGTTGTCAGTCAATGGCACCGGAGGCTGCGATTGGCTGAGGGTGCCTGTAGACAAGGGAAGTTCTCTATGGCCCCTGCGGCCGTGGACTGCCCGGGGGGTGGTGGTGCTTGTGGCTAGGTGCTTCCTCTGTGCAGGGCTAGATGATGATCTGCCTGGCACTGGTGGGAATGAAAGGGGCCTCTGTGCCCATGGCTCGGAGGGTGATGCCCCTGGGCTGCTTTGCTGCACGCACGCACATACACACACACTTACGACACTCCACTGCTGCGAGGACTCTCCCAGGGGACAGGACCTGCTTGAGGTGGGCCTGGCACCCCTGGGCCTCCCGGGCTTAATTCTGCCCTGCCTTGGCACCCCTGGGCCTCCGGGGAAAGGCCCCTGCCTGGAGCAGAGGGACACCTTCTGGGCAGGGGCTTCTCCGCTCTGAGCCTTACCTGCCATCAGAGCCGAGGAGGGTTGCAGAGGCTCAAACGGGCACTTCCTCCTCCCCGACTCCACGTGCTCCACAAGGCGGAACTCGCTTGTTTTCTGTGAGAAAAAAAGATGGATGGACGGATGGACGGATTGATGGGGGGGGAGGGAAGGCCAGCCAATCACCAACAGGACAGGAACAGGAGAGTGGGCACAAAAGGGGCACCCCCTACCCCTGTCCTGCGGCAAGGCTTACCCACAGAACGTGTGGGGCTGGCTGCTAGCCGGGCAGCAGCCACCCGTCCCTCAGGCAGGACCAGAGTGGCCACTCATTTGGCAGAAAGGCACCTGCGCTGAGCCCCAGGGGGAGGTCTGCCCCCCCCAGCCACCCACTCACAATGTAGCCGCACCGGGGGTCAAAGGCGAAGGTGCCGCAGACGAAGAGGTGGCTGCGGTTGGCAAACTCCAGGACGCGGACAAAATTCTGGCACTCGGCCTGCAAGAGGCAAGAAGGTCAAGCCGAGCAACAGCACGTGGTGTTTGTGTAAGTATAGGATACCCGGCGGCGTGGGGAGTGGGGGCAGAAGTCCCCACTTCAGGACTGCAGATAGAAAAGCAGCCAACTTGTGCCCCCCCCCCCACCGGCAGCAGAATCAATGAAGCTCTGGAGCCACGGCCGAGGGAGGGAGAATGGCAGGGATGAGGCGGCTCCCTGGTGGCAGCCAGGGTGGCACTGCCAACCATCCTTGGCACTGCAGATACCCCTACCAGCTGCTGCCCAGAGCCAGGCCTATTCCTGGCAGGACAGGGGCAGCCCAGTCAGGGCTTGGGGCGGGGGGGGGAGTGCCTCATGCCTCCAAGTGCCACAGCCCTTTGCCCTCCACCACAATCACCCCACAAAGACACTGGCAGTGGTGCGCCAGGGGCCACTGGGGCCCTCCTGGCCCTGTGTGTGTGTTTGTGTGTGTGTGTGTGAGTGAGAGAGAGAGAGGCCCATGCCCAGGGCCACCCTCCCAGCCACCAGGACTTGCCTCTTCCTTCCCCTTCTGCATACACGAGTCCTGGTGAGCCTTCGGAGCTGTCCAGGAGATCTACAAGACCAGAAGAAGGTTCGGTGTGTGTTGTGGGGGTGGGGGGGTATTGTTTCCCAGCAGGAGAGGGGGCAGGACTAACCTGCACCCCCCCCAACACCCAGGGAAGGAAGACAAAGGGGTGGAGGTGGGGGGCTTAGACCCCCCCCCCGTTCCCCATCCCGGGTCTGCTCTGCCACACCCGGCCCAGCCAGCCTCTCACCCAGCCATCAGGGGTGGGGAGGGGAGGGGAGGGAGGACTGACTGATGAGTGGACTCTGTGTGTGTGTGTGAGAGTCGTCTGTTGCCCCCCCCCAGTGCCTGGACAATGGACAAGGAGCATGGGCCAGTGGCCCCCTCTCCCTGCTTGCCAGAGAGAGAGAGGAGTCCAGGGAGGACCGGCTCACCTTCTTGGCGCGCTGGCTGATGGAGCCCAAGGGCAGGGCCAAGATGGAGTCTCTGGCGCCCACATAGAGGGTGTGAGCGTTGGGGTCCACCTGGAAGACGCTGTAGTGGGAGACCCCCGGGGGGCAGAAGCGCTTCGCCAGCCGGTCCGCTTCTGTCACGAGAGCAAGAGGGGCGTGATGGCCTCTGTGGCACCCCACCAGCCCCATGGGAAAGTAGGGGGTGGGGGAGAGGCAGCTAGTGGTCATAGAGCCCAAGGCAAACCACACAGAGGGGATGAGTCTCTGCCCTGCCTCCCAGGAGGGTTGTGGGGGGCCCTGCCTGCCACCCCCCTCTTTCCAGGGCTGTTGCAAGCCCTGCCTCAGGGGGACCCCTTGTCCTGAGCAAAGAAGGGAGCCAGAACAGCTTCCCCCTGGCCTGTCATACACCACCCAAGAGGCAGTTAGGGGGCAGGGGGGCTACTTCTGACCTCTCCCTTCTGGGGAGGAGGGAGGAGGGTGCCATGACCCATAGAGGATGCTCCGAGCAACTGGGGCCAGCCAGGTGGGGCTTCCCAGGTTGCCCCCCCCCACCCACCCTACCCACTCCCCCTTCACTGGCCTTGTGCCAGACGAGCAGCTGCCATGGCATTGGCTTCCCCTGCTGTGGCGGTTGAAGGAAGTGCCCTGCCCGTGCCCAGTGCTCCCCAGGGCATCAACCTCGCCAGCCACCACTTCCAGATTCAACCGCCAGCCAGCCGGCCAGCCAAGAAGAGTGCCAGGCAGGGAGGGAGGCTGAACAGTGCTGGCCATGCAGCGGCTCCATCTGGAGTCTCTCCGGCAAAGGCAGGGGAGATCCCAGGCGCTTCACAAGGTGGGTGCAGGTGCACATGCACACACACACACATGAGATGGAGCGCCTGCTAGGGCGGAGAGGGGCGCGCGTGAGCTTTCCTGTGCTGAGCAACCCTCGCCTCCTGCAGCTGCTGCTCAGAGGCCACAAAACTCAACAGCAGGAGTTCTGGCTTTGGTGGGGGAGGGCAGAGCAGTGACACCCACCCTTGGCGGCTGTATGGCTAGAGGAGGGGGATGTTGGGGCAGCCCATCCATTCGAAGCCCCACATGCACCCACCGGGCTCACACAAGAAACTGCTCCCACGGCAGCTTTTTCATACACCCAAATCTGCACAGACCCACAAGTCAGAGGCTCAAAACCTTCAGAGGCCTTCCTTGGGCAAATAAGGTGGAAGGAAATAAACTGGCAGGGCAAGCTGCCCCCCTCCGCCCCATAGCAGCATCCTACGGGACAGACCCCAAGGAGAAGAGGACCAAACACCAGGGGCCCTCCCCGCTCCTGGCTGAGGCCACGCAGACCTTTCCAAGGGCCTGTCCCGCCCCAGAAAAACCTCTTGTCTTCCACAAGGCTCTGGCCAGCCATCCTGGGCTCACCTACAGGTAAGCCCCCGCTCCCCCCCCCGAATCTTTAGCCCTGACTCCCCTCCCCTGTGCAAGAGGCCAACAGGAAGAGGAACAAGATGGGGGGGGTTGCAAAGCTAGCTGCCAGTCCTCTGGGGCTTCCTCCTCTCTCCCTCCACCCCATGGGGCCCAGGGCTCTTCTCTGACCAATGTCCTTCTTGTCCGTCTGTCTGGGCCCCATCACCCGGGCCAAAGAGCCCGTTCATCATAAAAGCCCTGTTTCTTTCCGAAGTCGTTGTGTGACTGAAAATGCGGTTCCCGTGATCCCATGGACGTGGCTCAAGTAACCGCATTGGATATGTTCCCCATGTCATTATCCTGCATCTAGAAGCTCTGAGGGGGACTTCTGGACCTGGGTTTCATTCAGCCTTGTGTTCCAGTGCATCCGCACTAACCACCGCCCCTCCGGGAGGTGGCCTGCTGCCCGGTGCCCTGCCTAGGGTGAGGGTAGCATTCCGAGTGTGATCCTCCAGAGCCACTCCCCCCGCCCCCCAGCCCTTCTCGTCCTGCTTGTGCTTTTGCCCTGGTGGGCCTTGGTTCTTATTTGCTCACAGGATCCCTTCCCCCAGCACTGCCAGAGCGCTGAAGGTCAAGTGAGGCAGGCACAGCTCCAAGGCAGAAGAGGGAGGCCCCAGGCTGGGTGTGCGTGCGTGCGTGGGTGCATGCATGTGTGCATGAACCCTGTGGGACTGCCATTGGCACTGATGCAGAAGGAGCCATTCTCTACACCACCTTCCACCCTCCCCTCCCTCCCCTCCCCTCCCCTGCCAGGGAAAGACCTCCTCCCTCACAGAAGAAAGCCCACCTCCTGGAGCTCTCCATAGACCAGCTAAAGGGGAAAGGCCCTACCTCTGCTTTAACACAGGCATTCTGGTGCAGGAGCAAGGACCCTCCCCCCCCCCAACACACACACACATCCACAAATGGGGATGCTTTCCCCACCTCTTCCCGTTCTTGTACTGGCAGGTATGGCACACCACTGGGGCGGGGTGGGGGTGGTCTTCTGTTGCAGAATGAATGGACTGATGGCTAGATGCACTTCTTACACGAGTTTTCCTTCAGAAGGATGACTGCCATTTCAGGAGGGAAGCTACCTCCTAGCTAGCTCAAGTCTGTGCTGCCCACTGCCACCCGCTACCCCGCCCCAGACCCAGCACCAGCAGGCTACCTGCTCCACCCCTTTCTTTGCATGCCCTTATCCAAGAGGTCCCCCTCCCTTCATACCCCCTCCTGAGGACAAATGTCATTATTGATCAGACACTTAAATGCCAGCCTCTGCCTTCAATGCCACTCCCACAAAAGACAGAAGAACTTAAAAACTCAGAACTTGTGAAGTAAACTAATAATTTAAAAAACCCCAATCCTTTTCTTAAAGCAGAACAAACCTCATCTGCTTAATGGCCAACAGGGTTGATGTCCCAGGGAAGATGGTGGAAAGCCTCATCCAAGAGAAAATCTTAAAACACATAGAAGAACAAACCTTGCTGAGAGAATATCAACATGGCTTCTGTAAGGGTAAGTCTTGCATGACAAACCCTTTAGACTTCTTTGAAAATGTCAACAGGCATGTGGAGCTGGGTGAACCAGTGGATATTGTCTATCTTGATTTTCAGAAGGCTTTTGCCACAGTCCCTCACCAAAGGCTGCTGAGAAAATTGCACAGTCAGGGGATAAGAGGGCAGGTCCTCTTATGGATTGAGAACTGGTCGAGATCCAGGAAACAAAGAGTAGGTATCAATGGGCAATTTTCACAATGGAGAGAGGTGAAAAGCGGTGTGCCCCAGGGCTCTGTCCTGGGACCGGTGCTTTTCAATCTGTTCAGAAATGACCTGGAGACAGGGATAAGGAATGAGGTCGCCAAGTTTGCAGATGACACAAAACTTTTCCGTGTGGTAAAAACCAGAGAAAATTGTGAAGAGCTCCAGAAGGATCTCTCCAAACTGGGGGAATGGGCTGCGAAATGGCAAATGCGTTTTAATGTAGCCAAATGTAAAGTAATGCATATTGGGGCAAAAAATCCTAACTTTATCTATCAACTCATGGGCTCTGAGCTATCCATGACAGATCAGGAAAGAGATCTTGGTGTGTTGGTGGACAGCTCCATGAAGGTGTCTACCCAGTGTGTGGCAGCGGTGAAGAAGCCCAATTCCATGCTAGGGATTATCAAAAAGAGGATTGAAAATAAAACAGCCAACATTATAATGCCGTTATACAAAACGACAGTAAGGCCCCACCTGGAGTATTGTGTACAATTCTGGTCACCGCATCTCAAAAAAGACATAGTGGAACTAGAAAAGGTGCAGAAGAGAGCAACTAAAATGATGGCTGGCCTGGGGCACCTCCCTTATGAGGAAAGGCTAAAACATTTGGGGTTCTTTGGTCTGGAAAAAAGGCACCTGAGGGGGGATATGATTGAGACGTACAAAATAATGCAGGGCATGAGTAAAGTGGATAGAGGGACATTCTTCTCCCTCTCACAAAATACCAGAACTAGGGGACATCCACTCAAATTGAGGGCTGGGAGAGTGAGAACAGACAAAAGAAAATATTTTTTTCACCCAGTGTGTTGTTAGTCTGTGGAACTCCCTGACCCAGGATGTGGTGATGGCATCTGGCCTGGATGCCTTCAAAAGGGGACTGGACAGATTCCTGGAGGAAAAGTCCATCCCAGGTGACACACCATGATGGAGGTGTGTCATTTCTAGGCTTAAATGGGGGTACTTCAAGGACCAGAGGCAGGGAGTGGTATCAGGAGACAGAGATCTAGTCTCGTGCGCTACCAGACCGATTTGGTGGGGCCACTGTGAGATACAGGAAGGTGGACTAGATGGGCCTTTGGCCTGATCCAGCAGCACTCTTCTTATGTTCTTAATTGTAGGGAGCTTGAAGAGTTTAGCTACTCCAGAGGGCATGATCAGACCTTGCATTTGGGGTGATGGCCCTCCAAAGAGCTGTGTCCTGAGTCAGGAAGGGCTTCCTCAGTCACTCTCCAGCACTCTGAGGACTTCCTGCAAACAGGTGAAGCTGTGGTAGCAAGGGAGCCACGTGGCCCTTCAACGTGGCCACCCTCTTCCTGGCCCTTCAGGATCCACCCATTCTGCCAAGGCCCAGCCAGTCAGCCACCCAGTCTGTGTGCATGCCTGTTCCCCCTCCCTCCCTCCCTCCCGAAGTAGAATTTTAGCGCGCACACACACACGCACACACGCACACACACGCACACACACGCACATATAGGGCCTGCCCTTTGCTTGCATGCCCTCCCTAGCACTTTGCACAAGGGTGGGGTAGGGAGATCCAGGCTGCCTCTTGAGGGTCCCCCAGACAAACACGGCTCTGTGCTCTTGCCAAATGGCGGGGTTGCAAGGCTGCAGGCGCAGTGTGGGGACAATGTCCTTGTGTGGGCAGTCCCGGCTCTCCAAACCAGCGGTAGGAGACTCTGCGCCAGGCTGGGCCCGGCTGGTGCTCCTCCATGAAGGGAAAAGGGAGCGGTAGCCTCAGGGCAGAGCTGGCACAGCTGCATGTGGGGGCCCAGCCAGAGGCTGGCTCTCAAGCTCCCCCCCCCCGCCTTCCAGGCCCACTCCTGTGCCCATGGGAGCCTCCTCTCAAGCTCCCCTTCCTGGCATGGGCTGGCCGTGGGAAAGAAGAACCACTTCAAGGGAGCCACTCCAACCCTCTCCCAACAGAACAGCTGTTGGAGGGACGGTGGCGGCAGAGAGGTCCAGGGGCACCAACAGAGTCACACTGGTCAGCCCCCTGCCCAGCTCAGTGCCTCCTTTGGTGCCACTGAGGCCTGACGCTCAGCAGAAGCAGACCCTGGAGAGAACCAGTTCCATGCCAACGTCCCTGGAGGGGGCCTGCAACCCTCCTTCCTGGGGCCTTGCCCTCTAGAAGGGGCGGGTGGCATCCAGCTTGGGGAACGTAGAGTTCTTGGCAAAGGCTGGCCAAACAAACATCGCGCAGAAGAGCAGCAGCAGCAGCAGCAGCACCTCCCTACCAGGGGGGATGACAAGTGCAAAGCCCCTGTGCCACTGCCACCCCACCCAAGCCCCGCCACCAGAAGACCCTCACTCGGAGGAGGAGGAGGAGGAGGAGGAGGAGTCGTGAGGAGTACGCTGGCCTTAAAGGGCAGCCCTTTCTAATGGAGAGAGAGCCACCTGCGCTCCAGGCTCCTCTGTTAGTTAGTGGGAGGCTTTCTGGGTCCTCCTCCATGGGGCTGCCTTTGTGGGCAAGCGTGTCCGTGGCCACCTGCTGAACCTTTGCAGAGCCTTACAAGTGGCCCCGTCCTTCTCAGGGGCCAGACCTACTCGTAGGAAGCCACCAAGAACAATTCTTGCAGGCAACATCCCACAAGCTGCTGCCTGATCTGGAGTCTCCTCTTTTTTAGAACAGGCAGGTGCCACGAGCCCCAATCCAAAGGAGGGGCCTTGACCCCCCCCCGCCTTGCTGTCACGTCCTTGCTGGCACCGGCTGCATCTCTATCTACATCCAGGTAGAACCTCATTCCAGGGGCTGTGACTGTTCTCGGCAATCAAGTCATCTTTGACTTAAGGCGACCTTATGACTTCCAAAATGTCCTGTTTCTCAAACAGCCCTGATCCACTTTTGCAATCTTGGTTTGTCTGACTGAAGCAGAAGTGGGTGGGAAGGGGGGCTGGGTGCCAATTACTTCCCTTGATCTGGGCACCACTTTCCACTGACATGTCTTAGGACACACACATTGGCCTTCTTCTTTTCTTTCACATTCTTTTTTATCTTTTTTGCTGCATCCCACTGTTGGCTCATGTTGTCTGATGTTCAGCATTTGGTCTGGTAAGACCCAGGCAGGAAACAACATTGTCTCCACGGGGACTACTGCCAAAGCAGCTGTCACCCAGCTTATGCCTCCCTCTCTAGAATGTGATTCAGTTTTTCCTGCTCATGGTAACATTTTGCGATTCTTCCCCAGCTGAAACTCATCTGGCCCAGCTATCTTGTCTGTTCGAGTCATCTTCAGCTTTGACACTCCATCAACCAGCTTTCTTTCTTTCTAGTTTTCAGAGCGAGAAGTATGTGACAGAAATATTTTCTGTTATCCAATAATTTGAAAATCAATTATGTGACTTCCAAAAAAATGGAGTATTAGTGGAGTACTTGTCATACCATTCAAAGTATATGTGGACATTAAAGAAACTGCAGCAGCTATCAGTAAAAATTACTCACTGAACAAGCCATCTCTTGAAAATGAAATATTAACCCTTAAAATGAATTTTTTTTCTCAAGACCCATATGCTGAGCAAGAATTGTTTTGGAAGCTAGTGCCAAGAGACATATTTCCCAACTTGAGAAGATGCAGTGAAGCTGTATACTCCTGCTTTGGTTCAACTTATTTGTATGAATCTGTGTTTTCCCATCTGAAACTGACAAAAAGTACATAATGTTCCAACATGACAGATGAACATATCTAGTATTCCCTGAGACTGGCCCTCACACAAGAGTCACCCAACTTCAAAAAGCTGGTGGATGAAATGTTCAGACGTCTCACTAATGAGCAAGAGGGAAATATTAAAGATTGTGCAAAATCAGCCTGGATCAATACTCAACCTAAATGTAACACAAATTACTCAATAAAAGTTAAAGTTATTAAGACAGTTTTAAAAAGTTATTACTCATTAAAACCTTAAGAAAAAATGTACTTTCCATTTCTCCTCGCAGTTCTTACTGGATCTTTATCACTCTGTTTTGTTGTGGCTTAAGTTGCTTAATAGCTGATCACATCCAAGTAAATGACAGAAGAGTCATTAAAAATGGGGGAGGGGATCCTCCAACTTTATTGGGTTAAAATTTAGTTTGAAACTAATTTGAAACTTAAATTTTATGGTGGTTGGTCACTGGCACTTTTGGCTGGAAAAAGTAGATCATGACCTGTGGAAAGTTGGACATGCCTGCTCTAGGGAATTAGCAACCCCTCCCAATTTGGTATAATCTGCAAATTTAATCAGCCTACTATCCCTTCCTCCAAGTCATTAATAAAGATATTGAACAGCACCGGACACAGAACAGAACCCTGGGGCACCCCACTGGTCCCCTCTCTCCATGCTGAGGAGAAACCATTTATGACCAGCCTTTGGGTACGATTTATCAACCAATTACAAATCTACCTAACAATAGCACTATCTAGCCCACATTCTGCTAACTAGGAGGAGCATGCACAGTACCAAGGGAAGGGAGGGGGCTGCTGCTTGAGACTGAGAAAGCAACAGTAAAGGAATAGTTGTGAGTTTTTCAGACTGTTTGGCTGTGTCCTGGAAGTTTTTCTTCCTTACATTTCGCCAGACTATGTGGCTGGCATTTTCAGAGTGCAAGGAACTACCATAGTACTTTAAAAGAATCCAGATCCCTGGAGCTGGTGAAGGACCTCCAAGGATACGAAAGGAACTGACCCAAGAGGCCACAGAACCACTGCACTTGAGAAAGAATGTCTACCAACTAGAGGAAGTAGAGAAGGGCAACAAGGATGACCAAGAGTCTAGAAACCAAGCACTATGAGGAAAGACTGAAAGAACTGGGCAAAAAACAACACTGGGCATGTTTAGGAGACTGGGGGTGGGGTGGGGGTGATAGGACAGGCCTTTTCAAATGCTTCAAAGGTAGTCCTACAGGATCTGTTCTCAATCCTCCCAGAGTGTATGACATGGAACTCAAGGTACAGAAACCCTGATTTTGGTTGAATATTTGAGAAAACATCCTAACTGTTAGAGCAGTACAGCAATGGAACTAGTGGCTACAATGGAACTAGAGGTGGTGAATACTCCGACTCTGGAGGCATTCAAGAGAATATCGGAGAACCATCTGCTTTGACTTGGATTCATTCCTGCACCGAGCAGGACTGACTCCATGGTCATTTAGGCCTTTTCTAACTCCATGTTTCTGTGGTTCCCCTCCCTCCCTCCCCCCCCCCAAACACTGGCAGAAAGAGCAAGGACTTTTTTCCACAGTAACACTGAGCAATGCAGTCCCTCAACGCTGCCATTAGAATTCACTCTTGCTGCTTTTAAAAAGGGTGTGATGGCATCTCTTCCCTCTGACCTTTTAAGTCAAAGAGGTTCACTGGCAATTGTAATGATTATTATTGGTTAATTTGTTTCCAGTGGTGTTTCTTAACTGAATTGTTAGGGAGATTAACTGGGGGGGGTGTACAAAATGTAGGAGGAACATGAAAATAAGATGGCCTCCAGTCCAGTCACTTCCTGGTCACCAACATGTTGCTGCCAGAAGCATTTCTGTCTATATCTCAACCCTGACACGCCACAGCTCCTGCCAGCCTTCTCCCAAAGAGTTCATGTCTTTATGTTGAATGCCAACCAACCTGGTGCCATTCAGATCTAGTGGAGTTCATCCCTCTTGCACAGGCCTGGGTTTCTCCCAAAACATCCCAGTTCTCGACTCTCCCGTACTGATGGCATGGGATGAAAACACTGAGGCCATGCAGCTCTGGAGATGGCCCGGCCGGTTTAAGAACACCAACATTTCAGCTACAGCTCAAATATTATTGCCAATGGTTCCAGTGGAAGTAATTTCAGAATCATTGGCAATAATATTAGAGAAGTTCTGGAGAACAGGGAAGTCCCCATAGTTTGGAAGAGGGTGAATGTTGTCCTTATCTTCAAAAAAAAAAGGGGGGGGGGACCCTGGCAATTCCTGGCAAGATCCTAGAACAAATTATTAAGCAGACAGTCTGCAATTATTTAACTAGCAATGCTGTCATTACAAGAAGTCAACACAGATTTCTTAAAAACAAGTCATGCCAGACTAATTTGATTTCTTTCTTTGAAAGAATTACAGGCCTGATGGATTAGGGGAACGCTGTGGATATTGCTTATCTAGATTTCAGTAAGGCCTTTGATAAGGTTCCCCATGGTATACTTGCAAAGAAGGTAGTAGAATGTGTGATAGTACCACTGTTAGATGGATTTGTAATTGGTTGACTGATCGCACCCAAAGGGTGATCATAAATGGCCTCTCATCAGCTTGGAGAGACGTGACCAGTGGGGTGCCCCAGGGTTCTGTTCTGGATCCAGTGCTGTTCAATATCTTTATTAATGACTTGGAGGAAGGAATAGATAGTAGGCTGATCAGATTTGCAGATTATAAAAAATTGGGTGGGGTTGCTAATTTCCTAGAGAACAAGATGAAAATCCAAAAGGACCTTGACAGACTAGAATGCTAGGCCAAAGCTAATGGAATAGGGTTCAACAAAGGGAAATGTAGGATGGTGCATCTAGGTAAAAAGAACGAATTGCACAGATAAAGGATGGGAGACACCTTGCTGGAAAATAGTACCTGTGAAAGGGATCTGGGAGTCTTGGTGGATCACAAACTGAACATGAGTCAGCAGTGTGATGCGGCAGCCAAGAAAGGTAATTCGATTCTTGGTTGCATCAACAGAACCATAGTGTCTAGATCAAGAGAAGTGATAGTACCACTCTATTCTGCTCTGGTCAGACCCCACCTGGAGCATTGTGTCCAGTTCTGTGCACCTTAATTTAAAAAGGATGTTGACAATCATCAATGGGTCCCGAGGAGGGCGACCAAGATAATTGAGGGTCTGGAAGAAATGTCTTACGAGGAGTGGCTTAAGGAACTGGGAATGTTTAGCCTTACAAAAAGAAGGCTGAGAGGGGATATTATAGCTATGTTTAAATATTTAAAACAATGTCACATTGAAGAAGGGACTGGTTTGTTTTCCATGGCTTCAGAGACTAGGACGCAGGGCAATGATCTCAAACTACAGGAAAATAGATTCAGTTCAAACATTAGGAGGAACTTCATCACCGTTAGAGCTGTTCAGCAGTGGAATATGCTGCCACAGGGTTGTGGAGTCTCGTCCTTTGGAGGTTTTTAAGCAGAGGCTGGATGGCCATCTGTCAGGAGTCGTGTGATGGGGGTTCCTGCATGGCAGGGGGTTGGACTAGATGGCCCTTGAGGTCTCTTCAAACTCTATGATTCTAGAGCAGGCATGTCCAAAGTCCAGCCCGGGGGCCAAATGCAGCCCATTTTAAAATTTGAGTGGCCCACAGCCTCTTCTCCCTGCTGGCTCAGCCTGTCACTCTTCCCTGCCGGACGGCCCCTCTCCATGGAGTCTAGAGACATCAGCTTGCACTTTTATGGTTTGCCTACCCTCCCAGCCTCCGTCCGTCCCCCAGCCACCTGCCCTGCCTTACCACCCCTGGCTCCGTTTCTGCAGTGTCCTCCCCACCTCCTTGCAAGGGAGGGCAGCATATGCGAGCAGGAGTACATCTTACGTGCGCGTGGGCTGATTCCCGGGCCATGCAACAGCTGCTGGGCCCTTGAGTGCCTCAAAACCGGAGCATTTGTGGCTGTTGCAGTTGCGTGTGGGCCTGCACCTTTTCTCCCCCCTTCAGGCTGAATGGTCTCCCCACACACATTTTCACCTCACCAAATCTGGCCCTCCTTGCAAAAAATTTGGACACCCCCGTTCTAGAGGTTCTGGCTTTTGGTTTTATAAATCTGCTTCCATGGCATCACAGCCACATTTCCTCATGTTGTCAGTGTCAAAGGGCCACACAGCCACTGACACTTCCACTGGCTCCGGGCCCCAGCCTCTGGACCTCAGCTCTTTAAACCCACCAAGCGAGACACACCTCTGCACCTCCCTGGCTGCACCCTTCTGTGGCTGTGCCAAGCGAGAGAGGAAGCTCCTTGTGGGGCTGGCCTATGCCTCTCGCCACAACAGCAACCCAACCACCTCCTGTCAGGCTCACTGGTCGGCTAGAGGTGTAAGAAGAATGAGGGAGGGGGCTTCCTTCATCTAAGAGACCCCTACCCTGTCCTTCCGCCTTGTTGCCTTATAGGCCTTGTTAGGCTTATAAATGGGGGCACACTGTTACTTTTGTGACCCGGCTGATCAGCGAGGCTACAGAATACAACAGGCTGTGCTGTGCTTCCATCGTTGTAAGGCCAGTTATGCTGGTGAAAATGAGGCCTGTAATAAGACTTCCTGGGGTAGGAACTGGCAAGCCACTCCAGTATCCCTGCCAAGAAAATTCCATGGACAGAAACAAAAGCCCAAAAGATATGACGCTGGAAGATGAGCTTCTCAGGTCGGACGTTATCCAACATAATGAAGTGGCTGGGCCAAAGCCGAAAGGACACCCAGCTGCAGACGTGCCTGGAAGAGCAAGGAAAGTCCAATGCTGTGAAGAAATATACTGCATAGAAACCTGGATTGTGGAATCTATGAACCAGGGTAAGCTGGATGTGGTCAAGCGTGAGATGGCAATAATAAACATTGACATCTTGGGCATCTGCAAACTTAAATGGTCAGGAATGGGTGAGTTCAGTTCAGATGACTATCACATCTACTACTATGGGCAAGAGTCCCATAGAAGAAAAGGAGTAGCCCTCATAGTAAAAAAAAAAAAAAAAAAAAAAAACCAGAGTGGGAAAAGCTATGTTGGGATACAACCTCAAAAATGATAGAATGATTTCGGTATGATTCATAGAATCATCGAATCATAGAGTTGGAAGAGACCTCAAGGGCCATCTAGTCCAACCCCCTGCCATGCAGGAACCCCATCACAATTCCGACAGATGGCCATCCAGCCTCTACTTAAAAACCTCCAAAGAAGGAGACGCCACAACCCTTTGTGGCAGCATATTCCACTGCCGATTCCAAGGCAGCCCTTTCAACATCACACTAATCCAAGTTTATGCACCTACTACCGGTGCTGAAGAGTCTGAGATTGACCAATTTTATGAAGACTTACAACTCCTTCTAGAACTGGCACCAAAGAAAAATGTTATTCTCATCATAGGGGATTGGAATGCTAAAGTAGGAAGTCAAGTGATAAAAGGAATAGCTTGTAGGTTTGGCCTTGGAGTTCTAAACGAAGCAGGGCAAAGGCTAATCGAGTTTTGTCAAGAGAACAAGCTGGTCATTGCAAACACTCTTTTCCAACAACACAAAAGGCAACTCTACACATTGACATCACCAGACGGACAATACCGGAATCAGATTGATTATGCTCTCTGCAGCCAAACATGGAGGAGCTCTATGCAGTCAGCCAAAACAAGACATGGAACAACATGAGCTTTTGGACAGATACTTGGAAACAGCAAAAATGGACATTTTGTCAGAAATACTCAAGGAGAAAGACCTACAGAAGGCAAGAGAATGCTGGAGACCTCTATATGTTTTCTATGAGAAAAAAGTTGCTAATAGACTCTGACCCATAGTAGACTGAATTTATATTTAGATTTGAGATCAAGATTGGTAATAAGGTATATTTATATGTAAGGTTTCCTTTTTATTTATAATAATAATAAAATTATTTAAAAAAAACAAGACATGGTGCTGACTGCAGCTCAGATCATCAACTTCTTATACCAAAATTCAAACTTAAACTAAAGAAAGTAGGGAAGACCACTGGGCCAGTCAGGTACAATTAAACTAAGTCAAATCCCCTATGAATACACAGTGGAGGTGAAGAATAGATTTAAGGAACTAGATTTGGTTGAATGAACAACTGAACTATAGATTACTAATGTAAAGTAATGCATATTGGGGCAAAAAATCCAGACTTTAATATCAACTCATGGGCTCTGAGTTATCATTGATGGATCAGGAAAGAGATCTTGGTGTGTTGGTGGACAGCTCCATGAAGGTGTCTACCCAATGTGTGGCAGCGGTGAAGAAGCCCAATTCCATGCCACGGATTAACTAAAAGGGGATTGAAAATAAAACAGCCAACATTATAATGCCATTGTACAAAACAATAGTAAGGCCACACCTGGAGTATTGTGTACAATTCTGGTCACCGCATCTCAAAAAAGACATAGTAGAACTGGAAAAGGTGCAAAAGAGCAACTAAAATGATTAATGGGCTGGGGGATCTCCCTTACGAGGAAAGGCTAAAACATTTGGGGCTCTTTAGTCTGAAAAAAAGGTGCCTGAGGGCGGATATGATTGAGACGTACAAAATCATAGAATCATAGAGTTGGAAGAGACCTCATCGGCCATCTAGTCCAATCCCCTGCCATGCAGGAACCCCTTCACAATATTTCCGACAGATGGCCATCCAGCCTCTGCTTAAAAACCACCAAAGAAGGAGACTCCACCACCCTCCGTGGCAGCATATTCCACTGCCGAACAGCTCTAACTGTCATGAAGTTCTTCCTAATATTCAAATGGAATCTCTTTTCCTGTAGTTTGGAAACACTGCCCCGAGTCCTAGTCTCTGAAGCCATGGAAAACAAACCTGTTCCCTCTTCAATATGACATCCTTTCAAATATTGAAACATAGCTATCATATCCCCTCTCAGTCTTCTTTTTGAAAGGCTAAACATTCCCAGTTCCCTAAGCCGTTCATCATAAGACATTTCCTCCAGATCCTCAACCATCCTGGTCGCCCTCCTCTGGACCCGCTCGAGGTTGTCAACATCCTTTTTAAACTGAGGCGCACAGAACTGGACACAGTACTACAGGTAGGGTCTGACCAGAGCAGAATAGAGTGGCACTATCACTTCCCTTGATCTAGACACTATGGTTCTGTTGATGCAACCAAGAATCGCATTGGCTTTCCTGGCCGCCGCATCACACTACTGACTCGTGTTCAATTTGTGGTCCACCAAGACCCCCAAATCCCTTTCACCGGTACTATTCTCTAACCAAGTGTCCCCCATCCTATATCTGCAATTCATTCTTTTTACCTAGATGTAGCACCCTACATTTCCCTCTGTTGAAATCCATTCCATTAGCTTTGGCCCAGCATTCTAATCTGTCAAGGTCCTTTTGGATTTTCATCCAATCCTCTAGGGAATTAGCAACCCCTCCCAATTTGGTATAATCTGCAAATTTAATCAGCATACTCTCTATTCCTTCCTCCAAGTCATTAATAAAGATATTGAACAGCACTGGACCCAGAACAGAACCCTGGGGCACCCCACTGGTCACGTCTCTCCAAGCTGATGAGAGGCCATTTATGACCACCCTTTGGGTGCGATCAGTCAACCAATTACAAATCCACCTAACAGTAGCACTATCTATCCCACTTCCTACTAACTTCTTAGCAAGAATACCATGGGGAATCTTATCGAAGCCCTTGCTAAAGTCCAGATAAGCAATATCCACAGCATTCCCCTCATCCACCAGGCCTGTAATTCTATCAAAGAAAGAGATCAAATTAGTCTGGCATGACTTGTTTTTAAGAAACCCGTGTTGACTTCTTGTAATGAAAGCATTGTTTGTTAGATAACTGCAGACTCACTGCTTAATAATCTGCTCTAGGATCTTTCCAGGATTTGAAGTCAAGCTGACTGGGCGGTAATTATTTGGGTCCTCTTTTTTCGCCTTTTTGAAGATGGGGACAACATTAGCCCTCCTCCAATCGATGGGGACTTCTCCTGTCTTCCAGAACTAGGGGACATCCATTCAAATTGAGGGTTGGCAGAATGAGAACAGACAAAAGAAAATATTTTTTTTACCCAGTGTGTTGTTAGTCTGTGGAACTCCCTGCCCCAGGATGTGGTGATGGCATCTGGCCTGGATGCCTTCAAAAGGGGATTGGACAGATTTCTGGAGGAAAAGTCCATCACAGGTTACAAACCATGATGATGTGTAATCTCCAGGCTTAAAATCGGGATACTTCAAGGGCCAGATGCAGGGGAGTGGTATCAGGAGACAAATATCTAGTCTCGTGCACTCCCTGACACATTTGGTGGGGCCACTGTGAGATACATGAAGCTAGACTAGATGGTCCTTTAGCCTGATCCAGCATGACTCTT
>JAHTLZ010000317.1:2106166-2128019 GCA_023846285.1 Phrynocephalus versicolor | reverse complement strand
GGCCCATGAGGTCTCTTCCAACTCTATAATTCTATGATTCTATAAGATAGTGTAGTTGCTGACCTGGAGGCAGACATCCTGGAATGTGAGTTCAAGGCCAGTGGAGGTGATGGCATTCCAATTAAACTATTTAAAATATCAAAAGAGGATGATGTAAAGGTGCTACACGCAATTTGCCAGCAAATTTGGAAAACTCAGCAGTGGCCAGAGGACTGGAAAAGATAAATCTACATCCCAATCCCAAAGAAGGGCAAAACCAAAGAATGCTCCAACTATCGTACAATTGCACTCATTTCACATGCTAGCAAGGTTATGCTCACAATTCTACAAGGGAGGCTTCAGCAATATTTGGACAGAGAACTCCCAGAATTGCAAGCTGGATTTCTAAGGGGCAGAGGAACTATAGATCAAATTGCCAACATGCGCTGGATTATGGAGAAAGCTAGAGAGTTCCAGAAAAAATCTACTTCTGCTACATTGACTATGCCGAAGCTTTGGACTGTGTGGAGCACAACAAACTATTACAAGTTCTTAAAGGAATGGGAGTGCCTGACCACCTTATCTGTCTCCTAAGAAATCTATATGCAGGCAAAGCAGCAACCGTCAGAACTGGATATGAAACAACTGACTGGTTTAGAATTGGGAAAGGAGTACGACAAGGCTGTATACTGTCACCTTGCCTATTTAACTTATATGCAGGGCACATCATGTAAAAGGCAAGTCTGGATGAATGACAAGCAGGAATTAAAATTGCCGGAAGAAATATCAACGACCTCAGATATGCAGATGATACTACTCTGATAGCAGAAAGTGAGGAGGAATTAAAGAACCTCTTAATGATGGTGAAAGAAGAGAGTGAAAAAATGGGCTGAAGCTCAACATAAAAAAAAAACAACCCTAAGATCACGGCCACCAGTCCCATCACCTCCTGGCAAATAGAAGGGGAAGAAGTTGAGGCAATTATAGAGTATATTTTCTTGGGTTCCTTGATTACTGCAGATGGTGAATGCAGCAACAAAATTAAAAGACACCTGCTTGTTGGCAGGAACGTGATGGCAAACCTAGGCAGCATCTTAAAGAGCAGAGACATCACCTTGCTGACTAATGTCCGGATAGTCAGCTATGGTTTTTTCAGTAGTGATGTATGGAAATGAGAGCCAGATGATAAAGAAGGCTGATGCTTTTGAGCTGTGGTGATGGAGGAGAGTCTTGAGAGTCCCCTGGACTGCAAGGAGATCAAACCTATCCATCCTGAAAGAAATCAACCCCAAATGTTCATTGGAAGGACAGATTTTGAAGCTGAGGCTCCAGCAATTTGGCCACCTTATGAGGACAGAGGAGTCCTTGGAAAAGTCCCTGATGATGGGAAAGATTGAAGGCAAAAGGAAAAGGGGACAGCAAAGAATGAGATGGTTGGACGGTGTCATGGATGCAACGAATATGGATTTGACCAAACTTCGGGAGGCAGTGGGCGACAGGAAGGCCTGGTGAGCTCTGGTCCATGGGGCCACAAAAAGTCAGATACGACTGATTGACTGAACAACAACACCCTGTCCTTACATCAGACATGTCCAAAGTCAGGCCCAGGGGCCGAATGTGGCCCCTCTTCAAATTTCGAGCAGCCCACAGCCTCTTCCCGTGAGCTCAGCCAGTCATGCATCCCCACCAGCTGGTTTGCCTGCCCTCCCTGCCTCTGTCTCTCCCCCCCCCCGCCACCTGCCCAGCCTACCTGGCCCAGGCTCCATTGCTGCAGCATCCGCCCTGCATCCTTGCATGTCCTAGAGGCTTGTGCAAAGTCCGCCCGGAGGCCAAATTCAGCTAAATGGTCGCCCCCCCCCTTCTCACCTCACCAATTGGCCCTCCTTGCAAATAGTTTGGACACCCCTGCCTTACAGCAGTGCTCCCTGTCCCCAAGACCCCCTGTGAGAGGCAGCGGACAGTCTCTTGCTCTCACGCAGATGCCAAGAGGCATGGCAAGAGGAGGCTTCATGAAACAGGTTGTGTTTGTGGCAGCTAAGAGAGACAGCCGATACACAGGGACACAGAAAAACAGATAAACACGTGTAAAGAGAGCCTAAATACCAAGCCTGCACACATTGCTTACATGGGAAGCCTTTTTCTCAGGAAAGAATAAGATTCCTTTTGAGGCATCTGGTTGTCTTTCAACCTGTGATATGCGATTTTTCTTCAGGAGGACACGAAGGAACCTGAATTTGGTAGAGGTAGCTATATCTGTGTTTGTATACTTCTAAAACAACGGCCACATCCCATAATGCACAAGAAGATACACTGAGCATTATTGGCTGTGCTTTAATATAATGGTCAATCCCAATATATGTAAGATCTCAAATATACAACGGAGAGGAATCTCTGCAGACACACATGCACACGCACCCACACCCACCCACACAGAGAGAGAGAGAGAGAGAGAGAGAGAGAGAGAGAGAGAGAGAGAGAGAGAGAGAGAGAGAGAGATGTGCTCTCCCTCCTCACCTGCTGCAAAACCCTGCCACCCTCCCCTCCCTCCCTCTCGGCCCCTCCAGGGCAGCGGTCTTGCCATGATGGGCCCGGCGGCCTGGAGCTCCCTGCTGGGTTTTCTTCCTGCTGCTGTTTCCCTTTGGCCAGAGGACACACTGGTACCTGGCTGGCCTTGGTGCTTAGCAAGGTATGGCCTGCCTTCCGCCCCCGGGCCCTGCAGCTGACCTCTGAGAGAGGCCGAAGGAAGACTCCAACTGCAGCTGCCCCTCAGGGCACGGGATGTTGGAGGTCTGCGCCCCCCCCCCCCGCCTGCCCATGGGTTTGGCCATGCATCTTCCTGGGCTGCACAGGCCCTGCCACCTGGGAAAGCAACTGCTCCCTGGGAAGGGCTGGGGGGGGGCTCTGGGGGAAGGGGCTCAGCAACGCAGGCCGGCCCTGCTTTTGCCCTGACTTTGGCCATCTGCCCCAGGCCACCTGTGCCCCCAGTCTCCAGTCTGCATAGGCCCCTGGGCATCTTCGGTGGGGAAGACCCACGCGGCCCACTCCCCCTCGCCTCCCACGGAGAGGCCGCCGGTGTTGAGGCAGGGAAGAGGGCCGGAACCCCGGCGCAGACCGACCAGCCGCCGCCCCCCCCCTAGACCGGAGCAGGCTAGCCTGGCACGGGAGGGGGGCGCTTGCAGAGCAGCAGCCGCCCTGTCCCCTGGACTGCTACCCACCCACGCACGCACGCAGGCACCCACGCAAGGAGGTGGCCGGGAAGAGTGCGCAGAGGCGCTTGCTAGACAATAGAGGGGGGAGGGGGGACTACAGGACGCGCCGCTCCCGAGGGGACAGCAACGGGAGGGGGGAAGGGAGGAACGCCCTGGCACTGCCCCCCCCGCGTGTGTGTGTGTGTGGGGGGGGGGGAATCTGGCCTCCCCGCCCCCGCCCAGGAAGGAGCCTTCGCCTCGGCCGCCCGTCCTGCCTCGCCCGCTGCCCTCCGGTCCGGCGCAGCCCTCCTGCCCCCGCCCCCGCCCCGGAGGCCACCTTCACGGGGGGGGGACCCGGGCGCGCCCAGCCTCCCCGGACAAGCCGCGCGGCAGGGCACGGAGGGAGGGGGGTGGGAGGGATGCCGGCGTTCCGTCCGGGACCCCGGCGCGGGGGGGGGGCACGGAAAGGACCCCGGGCAGGATGCGGTGCGGTGGGGAGGGGGAGGGGAGGGGAGGGAGCCGCCGCCGCCCTTCCCGCCGCGCCCGCAGGAACAGGGCGTGCCGCTCGCTCGCTCGCTCGCCCCCCCCCGCGCCCCTGCCCGCCTGCCCGTGGCCCGGGCCAGGGACACCACCACCACTACCCCGCCGCGGCGGAGGCGCGCTCTTACCGGGGAAGGGGCGCAGGATGCGGGGCCGCGCGGCGGGGGGCGCCTCCTCCCAGGTCGAGGAGCCCCGGAGGACGAGGGCGAGGAGGAGGAGGAGGGCGGCGGGCGGCGGCGGCGGCGGGCAGGGCGCGCTCCCCATCCCTGGGACGCGGGCGACGGTCCGGCGGCGGGGCTGCCCTGCCTCGGGCTCCTCACCCTCGGAGCGCTTGCCCGCCCGCCTAGCCCCGCCCCCAGGCCAGGTGGGGCGCTGACGTCACCCCCGCCCCGCTCTCCCCGCCCCTCGTCCAGGTAGCCGCCCGCGCCCGCCCGCTTGCCGCCCGCGCGCAGGTAAGGCGGGCAGGCAGGTGGGCAGGTGGGCGAGGGAGGAGAGCTGCTGCTGCTGCTGCTCCTCCTCCTCCTCCTCCTCCTCCCCCTCCCGCGCCGCCGCCCCCTGTCGTCGTTCTGGCCGGCTTTCCCCGGGCGACGGGGAGCCCAAAGCGCCGCGGGAGGGGCGGCCCATGCACGGGCTGGGCGAGAGAAGGCAGCCGGAAGAGAGGAAGGGCGAGGGCGAGGCTGATGATCGGCGGCCTATGAAGAAACCTCCGGCCCCGGCGGAGGGGGGTGGGGGGCAGACCCTGCGCCGGGCGGGCGTTTGGGAGACCACCGTTCCTCCGGGGTGACTGGACAGCCCACCCCAGCCGTGGAGGGGCCCGCCGGAAAAAGAAGGGCAGCGTATATCAGCCTTTTAAATGCAGCAGGATGGGCAGGATATACATATGCAATACATGGTAATAATAAATCGCACCGATCGACGCGTCACTCTTTTGTATTCCCAGGCTCTTAACCCTTCTGTGGAATTCTGCCCTCTTAGAAATGCCTCTTTGCCTTGCTTTGCCCCCACCCCACCCCCGTCGTGCTCCAGGTTCATCCCTCCGCCGGCCAGGAGGGAGTCTGGCGGCCGGCATGCCTGAGCCGCCTTGGGGAAAAGGTGCTCCCTCCCGGGAGGGTCGTCTGCCTTCCTGGGGCCAGGGCGGCTTCTACTTGTCCCTCTTCTACCTGGGGCAGAATCGCACCTGGCTCAGAAACCATGTTCGGGGATGCAGTGACTTTCCAGCCCACCTTGTGTTCTTCTGGTGTGTGTGTGTGGGGGTGTAGCACTCTCATTTTGATTCACAAGGCGCCTGCCTGTAAGGCAAGGAAAGACCAGACAGAAGCAGAGCTGATGTCATATTTGGGGGGTAGCCTGAATGAAATTGTAAGCCTCTCCTGTATTCCCTCCTAGCAGGGGAAAATGTAGGTCAATGATTGATAAAAGGCCCAATGGATTAGAGGGAATGACAGGCCTCTGCTTTCTCCACAAAGCGGCAGCCAAGAAGGTGGGTGACAGATGTCGGGTGGTGGTGGTGGAAGGAGGTGGGGAGGGAGTTTCATTTCAGAGCCACAGGCTTAAGCAGAGGAATGTATTTCACATCCCTAAAAGCAGCTAGAAGCTGCAAACCTTCACACTTAAATGCTGGCACCTCTTCCTCGCTTTGGTTCTCTTAAAGAAGGAACATCACAGTATTTCTGGACAGCATTTATGGAACTTGGATGCTAGAAGTCTGACAGGGCTTCTGGTGTTTCTTCATTGTTTGTTGGCTGATGTTCTGCTGTTGCCACCTGAATATACAATATACAAGCAGAGCTTTGAGATAAAACATCCCCGTGTGGCCCAAAAAGAGTTAAATGCAAACGGTGATACATTTTTTAGAAATCATAAAAAAGCTTTTGAGTATGATTTTTAGTGGTCTATAAAGGCGTCACCTGTGTTTGCATTTGTATTTTAAGCCGAGTGCATCTCCTTCTTGGCTCAAGCTCTGCCCTTGGTGGGAGCCTAGAAGTCATCCTTGCGCTTTTTATATTGCTTTTTTCATTATGCTGAATATCGTTAATCATAGAAAGAAACAACACCCCAAAGCAAACCCAAGCAAGTACACCTTTTTCAAAACCCCAACAATATAGTAAGCATTAGATATCCAAGTAAGTATCATAATCAAAGCCTATGACCAGTTGAGGGCTCAGTGGTTTGGGAGGGCAACTGTTTGTTCATTTGTTTGTTTGTTATTCTTTTCAACTAGTGCCTGGACCACTACTTTGAGTGAGTAATGGTAGCATAAATATATAGTAAAAATACAGTAGTAAATGCATAAAAATGTCACACAAAAACAAATACTGTATCTAAGAATAAAATAGAACCATGGAATCCTAGGAAATCACAGGGTTAGGTGGGGGCCATTGTCCTACCTCCTGCTCAAGGCAGGAATCCAGATAAATTCAGACCAGATCAATTCAGACCTGACAGATGGTAGTCCAATTTTCTCTTAAATCCCTCTAGCATCAGAGTGCTCACCGCCTTCCAAGATATTCAATTCCATTGTCATGTTGCTCTGGCAGCGAGGAAATGTTGTGGGCTATTCAGCCCAAATGTGAATTCATAGAATCATGGAGTTGGAAGAGACCTCTAGGGCCATCCAGTCCAACCTCCTGCCATGCGGGAACTCCCATCACGGGGCTCCCGACAGGATGGCCATCCAGCCTCTGCCTAAAAACCTTTTGCAATGAAGGATACTCCTCCACTCTCCTTTGTGGCAGCATATTCCACTGCTGGACAGCTCTAACCATCAGGAGGTTCTTCCTAATGCTTAAATAGAATCTCTTTCCCTTGCCGCAAGTCCTGGCCACTGAAGCCATGGAAAACAAACCAGTCCCCTCTTCAATATGACATCCTTTCAAATATTTAAACATTTCCTGCAGCTAAATAATGTAATACAAAACACACACACACACACACACACACACACACACACACAGAGTCTACGATTGAGACATACAAAATAATGCAGGGCATGAGTAAAGTGGATAGAGGGAAGCTCTTCTCCCTCTCCCAAAATACCAGAACTAGGGGACATACACTCAAATTGAGGGCTGGGAGAGTGAAAACTGACAAAAGAAAATATTTTTTCACCCAGCGCGTTGTAAGTCTATGGAATTCCCTGCCACACAATGTGGTGATGGCATCTGACCTGGATGCCTTCAAAAGAGGATTGGACAGATTCCTGGAGGAAAAGTCCATCACAGGTTACAAACCATGATGGAGATGTGTAATCTCCAGGCTTTAAACCAGGGTACTTCAAGGGCCAGATGCAGGAGAGTGGTATCAGGAGACAGATATCTAGTCTCATGTGCTCCCAAACACATCTGGTGGGGCCGCTGTGAGATACAGGAAGCTGGACTAGATGGGCCTTTGGCCTGATCCAGCATGGCTCTTCTTATGTTCTTATGTTATGTTCTTATATGTTCTATCAAGAGTTCTCCCATGCTTCAGAATGATGCTGGGCACTTGCAGCCTGGCCTGGCCTGGCCTGAGACCTCCTCATGGGACACAGAGGCTTCCCCCTTCTTTGCCGGATGGCCAAGTATGGATGGCTTTGCTCTCATGCCTCGCTGGATCTTTCCACGCAACAATATCAACCTTCTGTGTTGGCTTTCTGTATTGGCAGCAGTGGTGGCATCGGGGGGGGGGGGCTAATTTATTTTATATACCACCTATTTAGCCACTGGGCTACTCTGGGAAGTTCACAAAAGTTAAGACAATTCAAACAAAAACCAGCAAGTCAATAAAAAAAAACAACTGAAAAGTGGCCCTGGTGGAAAAGATTAGAACGCACGATGTGCTACAGGGAGCTATGCCTGAGACAGGGGGAAAGCCTGTCCCTATAAGATAGGCCTGCCCAACAGGTAGACCGTGGGCTACCGGTAGCCCGCGAAGGGTTCAAAAGTAGCCCACCAGCCATCAATTTTAAAAAAGTGAGGAGATAAGTTCTCCACCCCGCCCTCCCCCATCCCAAGGACTACCACTGCCCCAGAAAAGTTCTGGGTCTGCCAGCCCACTATCTCAGCCGAGCAGGGCAGTTTCAAGGGCCATGGTGCATTGAAATATGTTCCCTCCATAATGGATTAATTGGTTTTCAATGCATTCCTATTGGAGACCCCTGCTCTACTTACAACAGTTTTTACTTATGAGCATGTGCTCGGAATGGATAAAATTCGTAAGTAGAGGTTTTAGTGTAGTAGCCCTCAGGCACTTTGGGCCGGAAAAAGTAGACCTCAGCCTGTTCAAAGTTGAACAGCCCTGGTATAAGACACTGCCGGGTTTGTGTGTGTGTGTGTGTGTGCTCCACTTGTGGAACACCTGCCTAGGTTGCTGCTTTTAAGAGATGTTTGTTTAAAATATTTGTACCCTGCCTTGCTTCTCAAGAAGACCCAAAGTAGCTTACAATATTCATTGTTGCCTGGGTTGGCTGCTCAGCTCCATAGCCTTTGTATTGTAGTGGCTTGTACGGGTTTGTGGCTTCACCTTGGCTTTTTAGCATTTACTTGGAACCTCTGAAAAAGGTTGTCTGTGGTAGCATTAATGTGGCCCTCCCTCTGCTCTCTTCCTTTTGTGGAATTCAGGACAGGTGCGGCAGTGGAAATGCTGAAATGAGGATGCAGCAGTCGTAGTGGGCTGGATGTGTGGCAAGTCCTGAATTTCAGCCCCCTCCCAACAGAAGTTCTCTGAGTAGAGCGAAAACATCATCCTCTTCTGGAAAGCTATGCTTCTGCTGAAGAACCCAGCTTGGCAGGGGTGTGTGTGTGTGTGCTCCAGACCCCGCTTTGTCAGTAAAGGGATGTAAGCCATCCACTTGAGCCAGTGCTCCACTGTGGCATCTCTTAGACTGGTATAGCTTAGTCTGCGGCAACCCAACTGGTATTAACATTTTGGTTTGACTGCTGTGAGGCCTTGTACATGGAAGCTGTTCAGATTGTTCCAGGTGCCCCTGCTAGGCACTTGATTTGGCCTGGCCAGTAAAAAGGGAGTCCACCAGTCCTCAGAGACCATGTTGTTGGCGTCTGGCCCATATCTGAGCACGCTCCGAAACGCTGGGGCTTACACGTAAAGCAGCCAGTAGCCCAAGACCCAGGTAACAGAAGGGAGGCTTTTGGCTTGGTCAACCTGCCCGTGGGCTAGCTGAGGCCATCTTCAGAGAAGGGGAGAGGCTGAGGGAAGAGCAGCCCTGCCAGCAGCAGAGCCCAGTTTGTGCAAAATGTAAATACCTTGAGGCACACCAGCAGCTTTTTCTGCTCCAGGTTTTGTAATGCATTCTAGATCCTTTTAAGAAGTTGTTTGCATTTTTTGAAAAAAAAATTTTTTTGCTGAACTGCTGAAGGTGTGAGGTGAAATAGGAAGGAGGTGAAGTGATGCCCAGTGAACCATCCACTCCTCCTGTCTAGACAGAAGAAAATTTTATTTATTTATTTATTTATTTATTTATTTATTTGACTTTTATACCGCCCATCTAGACCGAGGGCTACTCTGGGTGGTTTACAACATGTAACAACAAACAAAGGAATACAATTTAAAAACCAAGATACAAGGTACAAAATAAAATAAAATATACATAAATCAACAACAAAAACTAAAATGAAGCTAAAATGCAGCTAAAAATGGCAAGAGATTTGATAAAATAGTTTAAAAATAGTGCCTAAGTGTTTAAAGAATCAGGGAATGCCATTCTATAGAACCAGGTCTTCAATAGCTTTTTAAAAATTTGATGCGAGGGTGCCAGCCGAATTTCAGGGTGGAGTTTATGTGGTGTTTGTGGTGCATTAGGACATAAACACATAATGGTGTTTATGTCCTAATGCCAGGGATGAAAGACACGACAGCAGAAGAAAAAAAGACAAAAAAACCTTTGAGAAGAAAGCTGAGGAAGGAGTGGGAAGAGACGGACCAAGAGGAGAAGGGTTCGTATTAACAGGGAAAGAGGAGGAAGATTGGAAGGAGGAGTGGGACCAGATAAAAGGGGGGGAAAGAATGGAAGCCGGACATTTGATACTCAAGCGGGTATGAGGGAACCTGCAGATCGAACAGAGGGGAGGTTTACCCATTTCCAAGCAATAAGGGTCCTTGGAAGAAGGATGCCGGAATTGACCAGAAAGGAGAAGGCCAAACCAGTAGCCAAGCAGTGGCGTCCTCTGGGCTGTTCGGGACGCAGGACACCTTTGAGGAGACCAGCAGACCGGGAGCAGTTTGGGGTGCATCTATACCAGGAAGACTGCTTGAGATGGAGGACTGCACGCAAAAATTGACTAAATTAATGGAAGGGTTTGACCAGTTTGTTCCTACAGAAGTTATTGTCCATCCTCTGAAGGCAAGTTATAATAAAAAGTTGTTTTTGGAACTTCAGTCTCCACTTTTAAAGGGAGAACAGGGGAAAGAGAGGGTGTGGTGGCTCAGTGGACTAAGGCTTCCAAAAACTGTCAGCGGCACAGTCGGCAGCTCGACGGTTCTAATCCCGGGTGCCATGCAGTGGAGCGAGCTCCCACTGATGACCCCAGCTCCTGCAAACCTCGCAGTTTGAAAGCATGTAATTGCAAGTAGATAAACAGGTACCACTGTAAAAAGCAGGAAAGTAAAACAGTGTTTCCTTGCAGCCATGCTGGCCACGTAGCCACGGATTTGCACAACACTGGCTTTTCGGCTTGAATACAGAGATGAGCACCGCCCCCTAGAGTGGGACATGACTAGCACACATGTGTGTGGGGGACCTTTTCCTTTACAGGGGAAAGAACTGCCTCAGGTGAAATCTGAAACCTGTCACAGAAGGGCAGTATTGTTGTCTGTAAAAGCAAACAAAGTCAGAGGATGGACTCCTCCTGCTTCATTCAGGAAGCAGGGAAGGCGCTTCCCCTGTCATGCTCTCCTGCTGCTCCACCACCACATTCTCTCCAAGGCAGCCTTTCCTGGTGGCCCAGCCACGCCAAGGAGGGCAGTGCAAGCCTTCTCTTTTCTGCCTGGGTCACCCTCCAGCTGGGGGGCGCCGGCCAGCAGAGTCTGTCCTTGGGAAGGAGAAGCTGCGCTGGGTCTCCTCCTGGCTCTCCCTGGAAGGAAGGAAGGGGGCTGAGGAGCGTGGCTTCCTCCCTGGGTACTAGGGACCAGGACCGGGGGGGGGGGGGCTCAAGCTGCTGTTCCCTCTGTGGGCTGGGCCCCGGGGTCCTGCCAGGACAGCCATGCCTGCTTCCCCCACCCCACCCCACAGCCCTCTCATGCAGTGCATTGGCCAGGGGGCCATCCCCTGCAGATAGGACAGCCCCCCCACCCCCACCCCTGGCTGTAAAGGCCCCTCTCTGGCTCAGACGGTGGAGGGGCGCTGGGAGGGGAGGGGGGAGGGAAGCCCCTCCCCTCACGACATTGTGTGAGTGAGAGTGAGTGAGGCGCCCTGTGCCCGCCTCCAGCTGGCAGGAAAGAAGGAAGGCCCCACAAGGTGAGTCCCCTCGCCCTTGGCTCCCTTGAGGGGGTGGGGGTGGGGCAACCACCTACACCTTTCCATGCCCCCCCCGGCCCAGGGGTGGTGGTGGGGGAGTCACCGGGGCCCACCCCGCCCGGGCCTTGCGCTCTTGGCCGCCTGCTGTGGTCTGGCCTGGGCCCTTCCACCTGGCCTGCTGGGCACCAGAAGAACGGGAGGGGCAGCACTCAGCCCCACTTCCCCCTCCCCCCCACCATCCTCCAGGTACTTGTGACCCCCCACCCCAATTCCTGGCCCCCATAGGGCACCCAAGCAGGGTGGCGGAAGGCATCCTCAGCCCCCCCCCACACCCACACCCACCTGGCTGCCCCCCGCCTTGTCCCAGAAGCAGCCCAGAAGTGGGTTGTGGGGCAGGTTGCCTCTCCCCCACCCCCGCCCCCAGGGAGGAGTGTGGGTGTTGCCCCCATTTCTGTCCGCACACACACTTGCCTCCCGCTGGGCCGGCCACAGGGCAGTGGCGCTGCTCAGGTGCCTCTCTCGCTTCCTCAGGGGGCCCGGCTGCCTCCACGTGAGCGGCTTCCCTTTTCAGGGGCAGGTCTTTGGGCAAGTGGCCCTCGGTCCATTTGGGGCCAGCCTGGGGATACTCTGGGGACAGCCGCCCAGGGTTAAACCCCCCCCCACACACACACAACAAAAGCATCGAAGAATGTCCAAGCCCTTCCACGCTGAAGAGGATTTCCTTGGCACCTGCTTTTTGCCCACAAGGGTTACTTCCAAAATGCCCTGTCCTTCGCAGGCCGGCTGAGTTCTTACCAACTCAAGGCTGGTGGCTTACTTTTATGGAGCCAGCCCACCTCAGAGCGGGTCGTCCTCTCTCCTTCTGCTTTCCAGTTCCTCCTGCATGATTGTCTTTCCATCAGGCTTCACTCCATATGCAGTAAACATCTCCCTTTGTTGCTTGAGATCTAATCCAGCTGATGGGAAATGCTGCAGTGTTGGCTCGCCTCCTGTGTTATACCGTCTCTTAGAACGTTAAAGCAACCGCAGGGATGAGCCGAGCCGCCAAATGGTTCACATGCAAGCAATGGCTAACCAAGGCACTCCCCGATGGAGGGTTGTTTACGCCTGTCCCTTCCGGCGTGATGTCCTGGGTCTCCCTCTTAATCCCAAATAGATTTTCTGCACCAGGGGTTGGGGGGGTGGCAGCCGTGAGAGCAGGGCACCCTCGTCTGGAACCCCTGCCACAGTCAGTGGATGGGTTGGGCTGACGGGATGAGGAGAGGGTGGTCAGAAGGAGCCTCAAACAGCTCTCCTCTAGGCCCAGCTCACTGATTCCCCGCCCCCATCCCCCGTGGCCCCGCTTCTCAGGGTATGTGGCCAAGTTCTTTTGTGAGAGCCAACACTCAAGCCTGCCGCTGATGAGTTGAAAGTGCTTTAGCACCAGGGCCAGGGCAGAGCCTGCCTGCTTCGGAAAGGAGGCAGGTATTTTATCTACATGATCGTATACTGTATATTTATGTCTACTGAAGGGCAAGCTCTGCTAAGGGCCCATCTGCTGCCGAGCTCTTTAGGAGGAGGAAAGGGTAGTGGAGGCCGTACCTCCCCCCCCCCCGCCCGTGCCTCTAATGAAGCCTCTTAGAATGAGCCTAATCGCTCAGCCCTTGCCCGGAAGTAGTTCCCTCCCTCTAACTCTCTCTCTCTTTCTCCCTGGCCAGGTGGCAGCTGGATTTGCTTCCATCTCTCTCTCTCTCTCTCTCTCTGGGGTGGAGGAGTGGCTGGAGGAGCCCCCAGGGACAAGGCCTGGGTCTCCCCTTCACACCCCTCTCCCAGGAGCCAGAAAACTGCAGACACCCCCACCCCCACTGCTAGACCTGTTGCTGCAGGCATAGATGGGGTTGGGGTTGGGGAGAGGCCATATTTCTGCCACCCAGGCGTGCCCTGGAGAGAGGGCCAAGGAGAACACCTCAGAGTCAAATGCCCTTGCGCCTCTGCCTGTACCCCACACAGATGGCTGTGAGCATGATTCCTGTCACACTGGGGGGGTGGGGGGTGGGGGTGACAAACGGGCCGAGCAAGACTCCTCAAGGGGCAGGAAGCTCAACCGACTGCTGGCTGCTCCCTTCTTGGTACAAAGGATTTCCCGCTGCCAGCCAGGGGCCATGTTTACCACCTGGGCCAGGGGATCATGGGCCAGGGGATCCGGGGCCATGACCTGGGCTGCTTTGTCCCTCATGTTAGGGTGGCTGGTTGGAGGCTGTGTCCTCCTTGTTCCTCCTCCAGGCCTACAGAGAGAGAGAGAGAGAGAGAGAGGCCGGCCAGCCCCTTCAGAGGGAAGGCAGCGTGACGGGTGGTCCTCTGGCCTCCTCTGCCTATCCTGCAGCTCTGGAGTCCTTCAAGGGCAGCCACTGCAAAGAGGCCAGATGAATGCATCAGCGCTGTCAGTCTTGTGCTGCAAGAAACATGTGTGTGTGTGTGTGTGTGTGTGTGTGTGTGTGTGTGTGTGTGTGCACGTGCGCACACAAGCAGTGAATCCTGTAGCATCCAAAAGATACTGCCATGTAGTATGGCTCTGGTTGGCCCCTGTGGGGAAGGAGGCCCCACTGGATGGAGAACCTCATTGCGACCCAGAGCACTCCTTAAGCTCCCTGACCTCCGTGGGGCCTTGTGGTGATCACGACCCCTGAGAAGCCCAGCCAAGATTTGCCTGCGGTAGAAATGGGTTCTGTGATTCTAATGTCAAGCAGGCTTTGCTTGAGGGAAGTGGGTCAGGTGCACTTCAACTCCAAGGTCTGTTCCCATGTTTTTTCTCCCCACAGGTCGCAGCAGGGGTGGAAAAGGGGCAGGCGCCCTAGCTCCCTCTTCCTCCCCGCCACCCCCCCCAGGCAAAAAGAGTCTCCGTTTGGCAGGCCGTGCCATGAGCTCCCGGAGGTGGGGAGAGGCTCCTCCTGCCTCCAGCAGCAAAGCCCCACCAGTTCCCATGGCTATTCATGCCCTGCCGCTGCCGCCTCCTCCCCGGATCCTGGTGGTCGACGTCCACGCCCCTCACTGGGCCCACACCTGCCACAAGCTCTGTGACGCGCTGGAGAACGTCTTCTCCTTGGCCTGCACCTTGGCGGGGCCTCCCCGCATCTCCCTGTTTAGCCTCTACGTGGTCCACGGCCAGCAGGAGTGCCTCCTTCCCTTCCTGGTGAGCATCCCCCCCCCCGGCCTCCCCTTTCGCTCCCTTCCTCCCTCTCTCTCTCTCTCTCAAAGAGAGAAGGGGCCAGAGAGGTGGGGGTGGGTGGGAGAGAGAGAGAGAATGAGGGGTGTAGCAAGTGCCAAGTGGCTTCTTCCTGCACCCCCCCCCATCGGGTGGCTCAGGCTCCTCTTGCTCCTCAGCATCCTGCATGCCTGTGGGCATGCCTGGCGTGATCTTGCCAGCCTTTACATGCTGGGACCCTGGAGCTGGAGGACATGTCCTCTCCTGCTTGGCGCCTGCAAATGGCAGGCCTGAGCTGCCCTGGAGGAGAAGCACTCCTCTGGTCCTCGGGAGCCCAGGAGAAGCGGCTGCAGAGGCTGCCTTGGCCAATCTTCCTCGGCCGCTCTGCTTAGGGGAGCCGGGTGGCAGGGGCTGAGCTTGCTGTGAGCATGGAGAGTCAAAGGACCAGGGCAGAGATGTCATCAGGGAAGCCAGGTCCTCCTTTTGGGAAGAGGAAGAAGAGTAGAAGCTATCAGGAGAGCCTCCATCTTCTGCCTCCCTGTAGTTGGCAGGGCCAGCCACTGGTGGTGGGGGAATGGACACCCCCACCTGCTGCCCGCCAATTGAGGTGCTCAAGGGGGACCCTCTTCTCTTCTTCCCCTGGCAGCCGGTTCGAGGGGGCTTTGCTCGGCTGCAGAGCTGCATTGCGGAGCTGCGGGCCTTGCCCACCGAAGGGACCTTCCAGCCGCCCCAAGGGCAGAGCCCCCCCGTGGCCCAGGCGGTCCGGGACGGCCTCCAGCAGTTCAAGCAGTACACCGGGCGCGGGATGGCCGGGGCCTCCTGGAGCAACTGCGCCATGGAGGTCAGTGAGCCCATGGGCGTGCGGGTGTGAGAGGGAGGGAGGGAGGGAGGGAGGAGCACCTGTGGTCGCCCATCACGGGGAGGCTCTTTGCCTGCCTGCCTGCCTGCCGTGAGGAGGGGACCAGTCTCAGTGTGGGTGTGGGTGACGGCGGGGATAAGAAAGACCCCTCTCCCTTTCAGGTGGCTGAGGCTGCTTTGAGAGTTCCGTCCCATGTTCAGTTGCCTGGCACAGGCTGCCTGGGGCCGAGGGTCATCTCTGGTCACTGCACCGCATGGGGCCCACCTCCAGCTCATGTCCTCTGCTGTGTCTCATCACAGTTGCCACCAGCCAAGAGGTGGGACGGGGGAGGGGTGAGTGACTGCATTGAGCCACACCTATCATCTGGCTGAAGAAGATGCTCAGAGTGCCTTAAAAGCACTGAGTGGCAAGAAAGAGGCTGATCTGTGTGTCATGAAGGTGCTCTGGTCCCTCTTCTCTGCGGCCTGACTGCCATGCGGCTTCTCTTCCAGATCACGGTTCTGACGAGTCAGGGTGGCCCAGAGGTGGCCAGGCAGCTGGAGGCTGGGCTGCAGAAGCTGGACCTGGTCCATCTCCGCCAGCTGCAGGTCGTTGAGATCTCCAAGGCGGGGTTCCAGGAGCCCCCCGAGGCTGGGGGAGGAGAGGGAGCGGCCCTCAGTATCAGCAGTAGTGGCGGCAGCAGCAGCGGTGGTAAGGGGGTGCCCACCTCCCCAGAGGCCTAGCAGGTCCACATGTGTGCCACGGGAGCCAGCTCCAATGCCACGGCCCCTCCCTGGGTGCTTGCTCGGGAGCAGGTGGCCCAGCCCAGCCAAAGGTCCCTTGGGAAGGGAGAGGCCTGTCAGTGGAACCCCAAGCCTGACCCACTGATGGCTGCTGGAGGGCCCTTCCTTTGCTGGTGCAGTCAGATCGCTTTCAGCTCATGGCCAATCGATGACTCAGTGACCTCCAGCAGCACCTACCATGCACAGCCAGGCTCAGGCCCCCCAAACAGCTGTTCTTGAGTCGGAGCATCATAGGGTCCTGGAACCGTGGAGCCGGGGAGGGAGCCGGAGGGTCAGCGGGAAAGCAGGGACTCCGAAGCCTCCCTCAAAGGGGGATGGGGAACCTCTGTTGAAAAACCTCCCATGAAAAAGTCCCCCCACCCCACCCTGGTCATGGACACCCTCATTTCTCTGTCAAAGGGGTGCTTCCTGTCCAGAGTTTCTTTCTAATATTATTCCAGGTTCTCTCCTTTGGAAACAACTCTGCTTTTGAAGCCCTCCAAATCTTTGAAGCTAGCTGTCATCCCACCATTCAGTCGTTTCTTCCCCAGGCTAAAGATTTCAAGGTTCCCTCCCCTCCTGCCACTGGGGTGGGAAGTGGGCAGCCACCTGCTGGACAAAGCTGCCTTGGGACGGAGCCCAGGCAGGCTGTCCAAGAGGCTGCCTTGCGGGGCCGCTGGAGCTGGCCAGATGGCTGCTCCTCATCTCCCTTAATAATCCGGAGCCTTCGAAGAGTCTTATTTGGTACTGATCTCCCCCGTGCGCCCCCCCGGCCCCGTCTGATCCCTTCTGCCGCTGAGCTGGGATTAAGGCGCCTGCTTGCCCCTGCCCTCTGACGGATTGGTGGGCGCTTCTGTTGCCCACCGAGGGGGCGGGCGGCCTGCCTTTCCGCACCGCTGGGCTGGGGGCTGCCTTCCTTTGGGGAGAAGGGCAATGGGACACCCGTTTCCACCTTTTCTCGGCCACCTACAGGACTAGTATTTCTCCCTCGGTTCCATGAAGCCAACTTACCACTTCCTCGCTCTTCTGCTCGCTCTGGGATTAACTGGAAAAAATCCGTTTAGTGTTATTTTTTTTAACCTCTTTGGCAAGTCTGAAATCTTTCCCTACGATGGTGGCTCCAGGTTTTGACTTCTAATTGGCCATGTGAAAAGCGCCCTTTGGCCTTGTCCTTTTGACTCCTTACTTGGGTAGGACTGCTTTGGAATCGTAGCTCATCTGAACCCTGTTGAGGACAACTCTCCACCCCAGGGCTCCTTTCAACTTCTCTGGCTTCTCTCTTTCTGATAGGAATTGTTTGTGGTGGTTCCTTTTTTTCAGCCCCAGATCTGACCCCCCCCACACACTTCCTTCCTGTTGAGTGTTTCAGACCCAGCATTTCCTGAACCTTCTGGTTGGGATCCTCTTTCTTAGGGCACCATCTGGTGGGGCCATCATTCCCTAGCCTTGGCCAGGCCCTTCTTGCTGAGCCGGGTTCAGTTTAAATCCCCTCCCCCGCACCGACAAGGTTGGCCAAGCACCAAGAGATTCATCCCAGGCAGGAGAAGGCCTCTCCTTCGCGGAAACACAGCACTCTGCCTCCAAAGGCAGCCGACCTTTCCTGATGGGCAGCCCTCCTGCCACAATCGGCACTTGGTGTCCAGGGTCCTTGGCTTTCTTCCCGGGATGGCCCACAGGAAGGATGGGGACTGGCCAACCTCTTACTTAGGGCCTACATGGGTCCTTCGCCAGACCCTCTTCCTCACTTGCCAGGCCCCTGGGAACCATGCCTGGGATCCCCCTCTGGTGCCCCTCCTGCGGATCAGAAGGAAGGGATCCGGACCAGCAGGCTAGGTGGCTCCAAGCGAGGTGACATTCGTGATCTACCTTGCAGTTTGCATAGGTGCTGCTGAATTCGGCCCGTAGTCCCGTGGCCGTCACGTGATCTTTGAATGGCTGTTTGCCTTTGCTTGTGTTGTCAGCTGCCTCACTGGCAGGCATCGCAGCTGGGCTCTTCTCGTGAGTGCTGCTGCTGCTGCTGATGATGATGATAGCTTTAGTATTTCCCCGTCCGTTCCTTTCCCTTCTCTGCTGGCCTTTCCTTGGGTGATGATGGCTCCAGCTGGCCGGCTTGGCCACTGAACGGCTGGGCAGCTCATAACATAAGGGGCGGGGAGGGCTTTCGTTATTTTTAAGTTCCAGCTACCTGGAAGAGTGCTGCAGCAGATAGCGGGAAATTAAAAAAAAAAACCACATGGGCACATGGAATCTATTTCAATGAACGGAATCCACCTAGAAAGGGAAATAAGTGGACCTCTGGAGGAGTCAAGGCGCTGCTGCTCACAAAATCCACCATCCTCCCTTCAGATTAATCGGCTCTTGCCCATCCCTCGTGTCAACACCCACATTTAAACCACTCTGCTAAATCCATGTTATGAAGCAACGGGATCCGGCTCCCTGTCACGCTGGAGGGTTTCACACCCGGCAAGCAGTGCCTTTGTTACGAAGCAGGGAAAGGCTCCCTTGAACCCCCCTTCCCCCTGGCCTGAAGCCAAGGGCTGCTCTGTGGTGGGGCAAAGAGAGTGCCCAAGAAGGCGGGTGGCATCACCGTGGGCAGCCAGCCTTTCTCCAGCAGGCTGCCCCTGTGACCAGGCGTGGGCAAGGCGGCCTTGGGTGCGCTTGGGAGAGCCAGCCGGCTTTTATTCGGGCAAACGGCCAGCTGCTCTGGAGCACGGCCTCGGTGGAGCATCCCAGGAGGGAAGGAGGGAGGCACTCACTTTCCTGGGGTGGGGGTGGGGGGGGGTCTTGCTGCTTTTTCCTGCAGGGAGCAGCACGGTTCTGGGCCCAGACGTGGCCCTCCAGACGGTAGAGAACGACACGGTTGCCTTGGAGATGCTCTTCAAAGCCTGGTTCCACAACCACAGTGGTGACCGAGAACACCTCCACCTTCTCCTGCCCGCTGGGACCCTTGGCTGCCCTGGCCCACTTGGGGCCAATCTGGGTAAGCCGCTCGCCCTCCCCCCCCGCCCCATGGCCACCTTGTGGCAGGGATGGGTGGGGCTGCAGCCTGTGAGCTGGCCTTGCCAAGGCGGCCCCCTCTCCTGAGCGGCATGCTCTGAGCAAGCGGTGGCAGTCCCTGCCTGGAGCTGGCCGTTGGCGTCCCTTCCAGCACCGGGGGTCTCATTTTCTCCTGCTCCGGAAGGACCTGCCTGGTGGGGCAGCCGAGCAGGTGGGCACTTTCCCTTGGCATGGGAAGCCAGGAGGCCCCAGCCGCAACCCTCTCTTCCGCTCTTAGGGCAAGTAGCTCAACCTCCGCGGCTAGGAAGGAAAAGCGACCAGCAAAGCAGCCGGGCGGGACGAAGGGCGGTGGGTGGGTGGGCACCATCCGGCGCATGGCCTATGGGACGACTGGGAAGAAATTGGGGACATGGAGGGGGGCAGTCTGGTCCGGGATTTAGGGGATCAGGCTTCTTCCTTTGGGCCAGCCCCTCCCCCCTTCCAGCCAGAGCCCCCACTTTTGGGCCTTTTCCCTATGCAGAGTGCGTGAAGTGTGACCTCCAGGAGAGGCTCCTCGGCCCCCCATTGCTTCTTGCCGCTGCTGCCAGACACGGAAGCCCAGCAGGGGCCAACGACGGCCCCACTGGCTCCCTCTGGGCAGCCCCCACCCAGGGGGGCTTGGCCCCACGCAAGCTCCGAGTCCTCAGGTACTTGTGGGAGGGGCCAGAGGGAGGACGGTTCTTGCCCACGCAAGGAAGGGCTGGGAGGCCACCGCAAGGAGACGGCAGAGCTGCCGCCGGCCAGGGGCCAGGCCTCTCGCCAGGGGCCCCAACGCCTGCCTCAAGTCCCTCAGGAAGCCCCCCTCTGCCCGCCCGCCTGCCCCCCACTGTCTCTTTCTCTGGCAGCCTCCCCTGGACTGATCCCGGGGCTTGGAAAGGTGCCATGGTCGCCCTGTCTGGGGAAGGGAAAGGTTAGGGTCCAGGCACAGACCGTCCAGACATCCGTGAGCCCTTTTGCTGCTGCCAACCCCCACCTCCACCCCCACCCTTAAGCAGGAACCCTCAGTCCTCTGCCTGCCCCCCCCCCACGCCCTTTGCTGCAGCACGTAATCAACTGACAATCAACGGGGGGGAGGCAGCTGTTCCAAACATTTGTCTGGAATAAAGCAAACACAGCCACTGAGTGCGCATGCATGTACGTGCATGCTGCCATTTACACGACAACGCAGGCGCGCGTGCACACACACACATGGCATGGAGGTAGTCCCTTCCCCCCCCACCAGAGGCCCACCAATGCCTTTCCCACCACGACCACCCTGCCACTGGCACAAATGGGGGGGGCAGGGGCGGAGGCAGGGCACTTGACCGGAGCTGCTTCCCCTCCAGGGCACTGAGGACCACAGGACTGTGTGCGTCTCTGCTCTTCGGACCCTCACTGGTCGTGCTGCCCACCAGTTGCTGGCAGCTGGCCTGGGATGAACTGGAGGCCAACCAGCAGCGTTTCCAGGCTCTCTGCCACGGCCTGTGGGTGAGTCGGGAGTCTTGGCCGGAGGAGGGGACGCTGCCCAGGCAGCTTTGGCCCCTGAAACAGGGCTGGCATCACCCATTCAGGGCTGCAGCCGCTGGAGGCAGGAAAAGCCGTATTTTGCCAGACAGGCTCCCAGGCGCAGCTGCCCTGCCCGCCCGGCCAAGGAGGGAGAAGGGGGGAGGGCTCTTCGGCCGTAAGCCCCCCCAAGCAAGCCTTGGCCCCACATGGCAGGCAGGCAGCCTGGACGAGACCCAGTTTTCTCACCGGGCACGTGCCAAGATCCCCACCCCCACCCCACCCCGGCTGAGAAGAGTCTCTACATGTGAAGGATTTCCGCTTTCAGGCCCGTGAGTGGCTGCTACTGGCCAAGGACGAGGAGCCCTCGGGAGGGCCGGGTCCCGGCTGGAGCCCCCTGAACGCTGCCCTCCAAGTCCTCCTGCCTTCGGAGTCGGGATCGCTGCTGCTCCGCTCTGTGGCCACCCGAGAGCTTCTCCTGCCCTGTAGCTTGCCTGCGGCTCCCGCTGCCCCTCCGGAAGACGCACTGCGGAGCATGGAGGCAAGTGCGGGGACCAGGCAGGTGGCAGGTGGGATCCGGGCGTTGGGGGGGGGAGGTTAGGGTTAGGGGACAGCCACTGGGGCCAGGCTCTTTCCATGAGAGGCTGGCTCGTCCTTCCCAGCCCCCCCTCAGCATAATGAATTTGGATCGTCCTCTGGAAAGAGTGGCGCCCCTAAGATGAGGCAGCCTGCCTGCCCTGCGGGAAGGGTGAGGCTGTGCGGGGTCTCTCCCTCTCGCCTCCTGGGGGCCCAGGCTGTGCCCAGCAAGGGCAGGGGGCTCCCCCCTCCCCCGCTGGGCCAAGGTTATGCAAGGGGCTTCCTTTTGGGATGCCCCCCCCAATCTTACAGAGCTGGGAAGGACTCACCTTGGGCTAGCGTCCTCCCTCACAGATTGCCACGACGATTGGTCCTCTGCTTATGCTGCAAACCGTCCCGTTGGTGGGCTTCCCTCCTGCCAAAAGAGGGGCTTCTGCTCTCCCTCCGTGCTTGCCCACCCCACCCCCGCTTGCCAGCAGGGAAGGTGAGTAGCCTGCCTGCCTGCCTGCCGCACGGCACAACAACCTGAGCTCCCTCCCTCCCTCCCTCCCTCCCTCCAGATCATCCTCAGTGGCCTGCAGGTGGAGACCACCTACGACCCACTGGCCACAGCCGGCCACCTGTACCAAGGGCTGAGGCGCAGCCTGGGGTGGCCCCGGCCCTCCCACCCTCAGCGTCCAGCAGAACGCCACTGGCCTCGCCAGGTAAGGCTGCAGCAGCAACAGCAGCAGCAGGCTAGAGGCTGACCCGCCTTGCCCACAGCAGGTGGGGTGGGGCGGGGTGGGGGTGTTAGCCCCCCCC
>JAHTLZ010000317.1:2077099-2106156 GCA_023846285.1 Phrynocephalus versicolor | reverse complement strand
TCTTTCTCCAGAGCAGAGCCTGTGCTCTGAGACCCCTCAACCTCTCATCCCCAGGGCAGGCCACCCCAGCACCCTCCCCCTCTACCCCCCTCCCCACCCACCACTCCCAAGGCAGGCACTGGCCTCTGCTTAGGCCTGCCTGAGTTGTACAGAGCCCCGCTGGGCCTTGAGGCCCTTTCCCTTCTCTGCCAGCCTCGGCACCAACCCTCCCTACTCCCAATAAATCTGTTAGACACAGCAGTGCGTGACCTCTCCTTCTGCACCTCCTTCCTCCATTGCAGGGTCCCCCCCCCACCCTACAAAACCCCTCCCTTTGCCAGAACCAGCCAGTTCGGATTTCTGCTTGGGGCCAGCTCAAAAACCCACTTTGCACACGGCCCAATTTTGCAGACTGGGCTCCTCTCTAAGGTGATGGGAAGGCTGGGCAGCCAGGGTGGCCCTCCACCTCCTGAAGTATGAATAGGCCACGGTGGATGCAGCAGGGTCACAGAATCCGAGAGTTGGAAAAAGAGGCCTCAAGGAGGGCCATCTAGTCCAACCCCCTGCCATGCAGGAACCCCCATCACAGGACGCCCGACAGATGGCCATCCGGCCTCTGCTTAAAAACCTCCAAAGAAGGAGACTCCGCCACCCTCCTTTAGGGCGGCATCTTCCACTGCTGAACACTGCTCTAACCATCATGAAGTTCTTCCTAATGTTCAAATGGATTCTCTTTTCCTGTAATTTGAAACCATTGCTCCGAATCCTCATCTCTGAAGCCATGGAAAACAAGCCAGCCCCCTCTTCAATATGACATCCTTTCAACCTTCTTTTTGTAAGACTAAACATTTCCGGTTCCCTAAGCCATTCCTCATAAGACATATGTTCCAGACCATTAACCATCCTGGTCGCCTTCCTCTGGACCTGTTGTCAACATCCTTTTTAAATTGAGGCACACAGAATTGGACACAGTACTCCGGGTGGGGTCTGACCAGAGCAGAATAGAGTGGTACTATCACCTTCCTTGCTCTAGAAACTATGCTTCTGTTGATGCAACCAAGAATTGCATTGGCTTTCCTGGCTGCCGCATCACACTACTGACTCATGTTCAATTTGTGGTCCACCCAGAATCCCAGGTCCCTTTCACAGGTGCTATTCTCCACCAGGTGTCTCCCATCCTATATCTGTGCCATTCATTTTTTTCTGCCTAGATGCAGGACCCTACATTTCTCTCTGTTGAAACTCATTCTATTTGATGCATTCTCGAAGGCTTTTACAGCCGGGATCTGATAACTGTTGTGAGCTTTTCAGGCTGTCTGGAAGTTTTTCTTTCTGATATTTCACCAGACTCTTTGGCTGGCATCTTCAGAGGGCAAGGAGCTCAGGGAAGTGAAGAGTTCTCTCTCTGCTCTGGGTTATAAAAAGAGTGAGATTGGTTTTTTTTTAAAGTTGAGGAAACTTGTCCTATGCAGGAAAATAGGTGTTAGTCACTGCCTTCTTCCCATCAAGGATCCTTGCTACCCCTGTTTGCATTGAAACTTCTTAATCTCTTCATCACAATACAATGACTAGCACCTATTTTCCTGCACAGGACGAGTTTCCTCATCGTTGAAAACTCCAGTCTCACTCACTTTATACCCCAGAGTACAGAGAGAACTCCTAGTTCCCTGAGCTCCTTGCCCTCTGAAGATGCCAGCCACAGAGTATGGTGAAACTTCAGAAAGAAAAACTTCCAGAACACGGCCAGACAGCCCAGAAAACTTGCAACAGCTATTATTCTATTTGCTTTGGCCCAGCACTCTAATCTGTCAACGTCATTTTGGATTTTATCCTATCCTCTAGGGAATTAATCAATCCATATCATCTGCATATTTAATCAGAGTACTCTCTATCCATTCGTCCGAGTCATTAATGAAGATGCTGAATGGCACCAGACCCAGAACAGAACTCTGGGGCACCCCACTGGTCACCTCTCTCCACGCTGAAGAGAAGCCATTTACGATCACCCTTTGCGTACGATCAGTCAAACAATTACAAATCCACCTAACAGTAGCATTATCTATTCTGCATTCTAATAACTTCTTTGCAAGTATGTCATGGGGAACCTGATTGAAGGCCTTACTGAAATGAAGATAACCAAACATCCACAGCATTCCCCTCATCCACCAAGCCTGTAACTCTATCAAACAAAGATCACATTAGTCTGGCATGACTAAGTGTTGACTTCTGCTAATGACAGCATTGCTTGTTAAATAATTGCAGACTGTCTGCTTAATAATCTGTTCTAGAATCTTTCCAGGAATAGATGTCAAGCTGACAGGGTCTTCTGCCCTTTCTTTGCAGCCACCAGTGGCAGGGAGGCACTCTGGAAACCATCCTGTTTGTTCGTGGTCTAGCATCCCTGCAGCTGCCTCTCTTTGTGTGCAGAAGGATGGGAGAGGTTAGGGCAAGGGTGCAGGAGAACATCCTGGGGCCTGCCACCCTGCCTCTCCACCAGGGAAGGAGTTGAGGAGGGACACCGTGGCCCATCCCAGAGCCTGCTTGGTGCAAAGAAAGGGCACCTCTGCCTCTTCTCCTTCGCAGGTGGGTGTCCAGGGACAGGGGCGCAGCTCTCCCCTGGGCATGGGCAGGACGATCCTGGCTGGCACACGGGGAGACCTGCCAGCCAAAGAGAGGGAGGCAGGGACAGGTGAATAGATTCCACGGTGCGCCATGCTGGATCTGTCGGCACACCTTGGCACTGTGGCACAACATTTGGGAACCACTGCCCTGCTGCCAAAGGCCAGGGATGCTTGGGGAGGGGGAAGCAGGTCCAGTGGCTGGCCCTGCTTGTCAAGCCCTGGCCAAGACTCAGACCCTGGGCTTCCCCATCCCCGGCTGCTTCTGCGAGTGTCCTCCCCTATGCATCCCACCGGCTATAATGATCCACAGAAAGCCCCTGCCTGTCACAGAACACAGATAATCGGGTCAGAAGGGAGGGGGTGGCAGCACAGCGCCAGTTTGCGGCTGGCTGGAGACACAATGCTTGGTGTTCTGCACAAGGGACTGATGTGTGGAGGGTGTGGAGTGACAAAAAAGCCACCGACCTGGGCGGCAGTGCACGTTGTAGCAACCCCTCAGCTCCTCTGCTCCAAATCCCTCCCTGCCAAAACTGATTCGCTGGAGAAGTAAGAATTTCTGCAGGTCTTCCCTACAAAGGCGTTCAAGAGGTACCTTAGCCCAAAGTGTTCAGGAAGCAGGCTCAGCTTCCCTCAAATGGCGTGCTTTAATAGGAAAATAATCATATCTATCAAAAATACTTCTCCAACCCATCTTCCCCAAGGCGAGTGTGCTTGGCAGGATTCTTCTGGAACTCTTTGGCACAGACAAGCCCAAAGCCTGGTCCTTTGGCTTCACCGCACACGCCTCGCCTGCGACTTGACGGGGGGAGACCAGGCTCCCCCCACCCCCACCCTCCGCTCATATCTCCCCCAGGTCCTCGTAAACAGAGGCCGGCCGGCTCTCATCCACAGACTGCTCTGGTCCCGTCCCGTCCGTGGGAGTCGCCTGGGCAGGGAAGCCCTGCTTCCGCACCCGGCTGTAGATCGGTTCTGGAGGGAGGGGGCCAGAAGGGCTGTGGCGGCTGCTGCTGCTGCTGCTGTTGTTGTTGCAGTTGGCCCCAGAGCCGAGCAGAGGCTTGTCCCGGTCGGGACCTGTGGCTGCCCCGCTCTTGCCAGGGCCGGCGTGCTGCAGAGCCTGCTTGTGGTTGCCAGAGGGTTTGGGAGCCGGGCAGGGCTTGGGAGGCCTCCTCCCTACAGCTGGGGGGAAGGCAGGAACTGCGTAGCCAGCTGGGGAGGGCAGGCCTTGGGTGCGCCAGGCCTCGCAGGGGAAGTGGGCCTCGTCGTAGATGGCGCTGGGGGCTGGAACCGGCAGCGGGGCCCGTCCTTCGGGCTCGTCGTAGATGTGCCCCTGTCCGCTCACCCCCAGCCCCACCTGTTCATAGAGGAGCCAGGAGGCTGGGCGAGGATGGGCCTCCGCTTGGGCTCGGCTGCCCTCCAGCCTGCTGTCAGCTGGGTCTGCGTAGAGTGGGTCCGGTCTCGGGGCACGGCCCTTCACGGCATCCAGGGGCTCAGAGTAGACGCTGGCCGTGTCCGGGCAGGGGGGGGCGGGCTTTCCAAGAGGCCGGCAGGGGGAGGGGGAGTTTCCCTGCGGCAGGGCCAAAGGGTCCTTCAGGACTGGCCCTCTGGGAGGAGCCCCTGCCTGGTCCTTCTCTTCCAGAGAGAAGCTGAGCCCAGGAGCCAGGGGAGCGCCCGGCCCCCTCCGCTCTGGGGGAGGGCCCTCGCCGGCCAGGCTGAGCACAGTTGCCATGTTGTCCTGGATCTGGGCCAGGCCGGGGGCCTCAGCTTCCACGGAGCTGCCGCTCTGCCTGTTCTCCTCTGCCTGGGCCTTCTGGGTGCGAATGGCTGCCTCCACCACGTGGAAGATCTCATTCCCCTGCTTGGTCTCAAAGGTAAAGTTGCCCGGCCCAGATTCGCAGCGCCGGCCAGCTTCAAAGGAGAACATCACCTGCGAGGCAGAGAGGTCTGGCTCAGATGCCCATTCAAGGCCACCTCCAAGGGAGGACCGGATGGCCAAGGGGGCCTCCACCTGGCAAACTGCACGGTGGGTGCAGGCGGGCCCAGACCCCACCCAAGCCCGGGCACCTCCGACAAAAGCCGTGTCTAGCGGCGGAGTCACCCTGGCCCGGGCCCTCCTGAAAGAGCCCCATTCAGCCCTCGGCCACAGGCCACCACCAGGCAACCGTGCCTGGCCAGCTGCTGGCCTGCAACTCAACCAGCCAGCAGAGATGCCTCGCCTAGAGGGCCCCTGCCCTTGCCCTTGCCAGCCACGCCAGGCCCCCTTCCCAGCCCCAGCCCCCCCCCCCCAGGAAGGCAGGCAGGGAGGCAATGGGGCCCACCACCGTCCCTTCTTGGCCCCCAGCAGGGCAAACTCCCTGGCCTGCCAGCCTCCAAAACCACCCCCACCCCCACCCCCACTTCTGGGGTGCAACACTCACCTTGTCCCGGCCATATCTGCGGAGCAGGCGGTAGGGCCAGGTGTAGAGAGGCTGGCTGGAGGGGGGCTGGGCCAGGACGAGACTGTCCCAGGAGGCCTTCAGCAGGTACGCCCCCTGCAGCTGACAACGCTCGGAGGCCTCCGTTTTCTGCACTTTCACCCAGAACTCCCTGACTGGGACCAAGGGAGAGGCACAAGGGGGCTGATGAGACAGAAGGCCCCCACCCTCTTCTGTACAAGCCATCTCCCCATATGGACAGCACATTCTGCCCACCCGCTGCCTTCGTCATCCAGTGGAAACGTCCACCATGGAGGAATGCAGCCACCTCACCACAATCTGTGACGCTGGACCTACCTTCTTCTCGTGAGAAATAAATGGTGTTGGTGGCCATTTCCGGTGTCCGCTCCTCCCTGCTCTCGGCCGCAGGCTCCGCTGCCTTGCCAGGGCTGGGCTGTTGAAGAGAGGTGAGCCAGTGCCTGAGCCCCCCCCCCAGGGCTCCTGCCCTCCCAAGTCCTTCAAGCAGAGCGGCCAGGGCTGACCAAGGGCTCCCGGACCACAGCCAAGGGAGAGCATTCCCGCGGTCCTGGGCCAGGGTCCAGGAGGAGGAGGAGAGTCCCCCTCGTGGGCACATGGCTGGTCCCACCCTGCCCCCAACTGACTGACTGCCACCCCTCCCCCCACCAGCCCCACTGGAGACGAGGAAGCCGGGCCCACGGCCTCCAAGGAGCTTTCGATCCGCCAGGCCAGGGCAGCCAGCCAGAGGGCCTCTCCGACCAGCCTTCCTTCCCCATCCACACCCTCAGCTCACCGGAAAAGCCGCCTCACAGAGCCTGGCCACCCAGTCTGCCGCCTCGGGGGGCTCCGTGGCAAACAGGTAGGTGCGCTCGCTGGTCTCCAGGCGGAAGGCGGCCAGCCCCTCCTTGGGGCTGCAATCCGGGGCAGGCGCAATGCTCACACAACTGGACAGCCTCACAATCTTCTTGTCAAGGCGCTTGGAGGCCACCCGGTCGGTCACGGAGACCCCATCCTTGCAGTCAAAGAACTCCAGCCGTGCCACGCCGTAGGAGCTGGCCTGGTACAGCACAAACCAGCTCTTCTTCCAGCGCTGTCAAGAGAGGAGGCCGTGGCTGCAGTGGCTAACCAGAGCGGGAAAGGGAGCCACCTGCCCCCCACCCCGCACTACCCGAGAGAGCCCCAAGGGCCAGTGCTTGCCACGGGCTCCCATGTCCTGAGATGGATGGGTCAGAGCTGCCTGTGGGCCCAGTCGCCCAGGCAGACGGCTTCCCTGAACCAGAGTGAGTCTGCCTGACAGGACTGAATGTTGGGTCGTTTTTAAAGGGGGGGTCGGGCTAAATGCTTCCTGTGAGTTTTCCCCATGTTCCCTTCTGGGATCCCTGAGTGAGTTATTTACCTGGGAGGGAGGGAGCTTCAATGCAAAGACTGACGCCTCCCCCAGCCCCAAGAGGATACTTGCTCAAGGTGCCTTGGATCCAGCCTCCTGGCTCAGTGGTTAAATGCCTGCACTGCAGGTAAAAACTGTGCTCATGACCTGGGGTTCATTCCAGGTAGCGGGTTCAATCCCAGGTAGCAGGCTCATGGTTGACTCAGCCTTCCGTGGTCGGTAAAATGAGTACCTAGCTTGCTTGGGGGGGGGGGGGCAATGTGTAGCCTGCATACTGTAATTAAACTGTAAACTGCGTGGAGACTACTTGAAGTGGTATGCGCTGGTATACAAGCAGAACACTTTATATAGAGGGCATCATGGGATGTGCCTCAGGCAGGATGAGGAGCTGCATGGGCTGGCCCCACCAGCACTGGGGTGGGGGAGTTTTGGAAAGGGGGCTCGGGGAAGGGCGCTACCTGAAGGCTTTGCCCGCAGGAGCAGAGCCACTGGGACACCGAACGGCCAATTTCCCCCCTCGAAGGGGGCGCCGCTGTCCGAGGGCCCTTGGGATGGCGAGGATTTCGGGCGACCGTCGGGTCCAAACGCCCGAGTGCTCTAGAAGCGGATCCGGGAGGGCGGTGAACCTGGCGGCCCCAAGACGCCCTTAGGGAGGTTTTGACCATCGAGGGCACCTCCTGCAAGGCGAAGAGGCCGCCGCCGCCGCCGCCCGTCCAACCGGTCCACCCCCCCCGCCGCGCGCGCGCTCCCCCGGCTGGCTCCCGTGCAAGCAGAGCCCCGCGGCAAGCCGGGGAAGGGCCGGTCGACTCCGCCGGAGCCCACAGGACGGCGGGCGGGCCGCTCGGGAAGCGCCGACGGGCGACCGGCCAGCCAGCCAGCTAGCCAGCCACGGGGCCCGCCGCGGCCCCACCCCACTCGCCCGCCCGCCCGCGCCTTCCTGCCGGCCGCCATGGCCGCCTCGGGGAGCAGCTGTTCGTGGGAGGAGCGCCGCGGTCCCGGAAAGGCTCTTCTTCCAACGCCGCCGCCCAGCCTCTGCCGCCGCCCTTGGGAGGAGGGGGAGGGGGAGGGGGGAGTTCCCTCGGGGTCCGTCGGAGCTCCGGTGGCGTCTTGCCCGGCGCCCCCCTCCCCTCCCCCCCCGCCGTCCCCAAAGGGGAACCGAACCCCCGCTCCTCCAGCCCCCCCCCAACCCAACCCAACTCAAACCCCCCTCCCCGCCGCCGCCTTCGCCGCCGCCCACCTTGGCCCCGAGGCGCAGCCCTTGCGGTTGCTGGAGCAGGAGCTGCCCGGCCTTGACCGGGGGGTCCATCCCGGCTCCTCGCGCGCCCGCGGGACAGAAGCGGAGTGAGTCCCCTTCGGAAGGGGGAGGGCGCCTCGAGGGCGCGTCACCGCCCGTCCCGCCTCCGGCAGCTTTCAGAGAGGAGGAAGTCGGCAATGCATGCAAGCTTGTTAGATGAAAAGAATGGTGTAGTGGATGGAGTATATTTTGATTTCAGCAGGTCTTTTGACAAGGTGTTTATAAGTGTCTATCAATACGTCCTTTTTAATCTGAGTTGCCCGCAAGCCTCATTTCTAATAAATATTATGCTGCTATCAGCCAGGCACATCACTGATTGCCTCCTAACAATAACAAATAACAATAACATTTTCTTTATTGCTGCCTTTAAGCAATCCTGTTTATATTGTATCTGATTCTTATTTACATGCTCTGCCAATTTCTGAATGGTGAAAACATTATTATCATAAGACCAGTCTAAATAATCTTGCTTGCTGTTAGTTTGTTTGGAAAACAAAGTGCATGGTTTACAAAAGACTTGAGGCAAGCAAACATCATTCATAGTCTTTTACAACTACCCAGTGGAATAAAAGAGGCATTGCAGCCAACTTTTTCCCCTTTCATCACTACTTCAGCCTGCTGCCCTCCTTGACACAGTCCTGAGCTCTGTGTGGTTCATCATCTTTAGAACTGACTTGGTTGAGGGTCATTAAATGACTGAGAGAAGGGTAGCTAATTCCCCAGAAAACCGAATTAGGACAAATCTAACAGATCTATTTACATATCTGAAATATTTTGAACCTGTGTTTCTCTTTAAAAAGAACCCAAGGTGACTTACATCAATAAAATGTCTACCTCAGTCTACATCATTAATGTATGAAGCCGCTGGGTGTGGTCATCTGGAGTTTTGGAGTTAGCTGTCATCAGTACGCTGATGACACACAACACTTATCTCTCCTTTTCCACCTCTGCAGTGGAGGCGGTCCAGTCCCTGGAGTACTGCCCGACTGCACCCATGAAATGGACCTGGTCTAACGGGCTGAGGCTGAATCCTGAGAAGACCAAGGTTCTGTTTTTCAGGGGGTCCTCTGATGGTTACAGTGGCCCTCCCCCCAGCATGGGCGAGTCCGCCTTCCAGCTGGTTGGGAGAGTGAGGAGGCTGGGCATTGTACTGGATCCGGCTTTTCCCTTGGAATCTCAAGTGGTAGCCCGATCCTGGACGAGGACTCCCTGAGGGCAGTTGTGCATGTGCTGGTGATCTCCAGGATCAACTATTGCAACACACTCTATGCGGGCTTCCCTTGACCCTGATTCGGAGACTGCAGCGGGGGCAGAATGTGGTTTGGTGCAGGCAGATTTGTGTGCATCATCCCTATCCTGGCCTGCGTGCACTGGTTACCCCTTGACTCCTGGATGAGGTTCAAGGTATATTTGGTTTTGGTTTACAAAACCCTCCTCAGCCTGGGCCCTGAGTATCTGGTGGAGCGTATCTCCCTCAAGTCAGCTGTTGCCCAAACCCACCAGAGCGTCATAGGCCTTTGCACTCTGGGCTGCCACCATTAAAGAGGCCCGTAAAGCAGCTACACGAGGGCCCTCTGAAGATGCCGGCCACAGAGTCTGGTAAGAAAAACTTCCAGAACACAGCCAAACAGCCTGAAAAACTCACAACAACCATCAGATCCTGGCTGTGAAAACCTTTGAGAATACAAATACATACATATTGGTTATGTATTTTATTCGTTGTTGTTTCTATATTTTTGATTGTATCTTGTGTTCACCATCTTAAGTTGCCTTGTGCAAGCTGGCGGTATATAAATCCTAACTAAACTAAACTAAACTAAACTAAACTAAAAGACAATATTTAAAACTAAAACGAGCAAGCATACAAATAAAAGGGTCAAACAAACCCCTCTCTCAACAGAGGTGGGGGACTCGTGTGTGTGTGTGAAAAACTACACTTGCAGCAAGTGCAAACTGGTTTCACTACTAAAAGAGAAGGTCCAGCAGCTGAAGGCCTGCATATCTAACCAGCAACAAATTAAAGAGCTTGAGCTGTTCTTGGATAGAGTGGAGCAGACTATCCTGGTAAAAGAAGAGACAGGGCACAGTTCTAAGGAAGAAGACAACTTCACCATATCAGGAGGTAGATGCATGGAGGAATGTGACTCAAAGAAGTAGAAGGCCAAGGGATTGCTCTGAGAGTATGGAATTACAGAATCGATTTGAGGCTCTTTCCCTCATCACACCTCATGAGGAATGCACAGAGGAACAACTGTTTCCACCTGAGGATCTCTCTTTTTTAATTTTTTAAATTTTATTATTATTATAAATAAAAAAGGAAACCTTACATAAAAATACACCTCATTACCAATCTTGATCTCAAATCTAAATATAAATTCAGTCTACTATCGGTCAGAGTCTATTAGCGACTTTTTTCTCATAGAAAACATATAGAGGTCTCCAGCATTTTCTTGCCTTCTGTAGGTCTTTCTCCTTGAGTATTTCTGACAAAATGTCCATTTCTGCTGTTTCCAAATATCTGTCCAAAAGCTCATGTTGTTCCGGTAAATCCTTTGTTTTCCATTATTTTGCCAATAGAATCCTAGCTATAGTTAACATATACATTAATAAATGTTTCTTATTATAGTCTTTGATTTCCGGCATAATATTTAACAAAAATATTTCTGGCTTGAATGGTATCATACAACACAATATTTTCTGTAACATCTCATGTACTCTTTTCCAATAGTTTTTAATCACTGTGCATGTCCACCACATATGATAGAAAGTCCCTTCTTTCTCCTTACGCTTCCAACATTTATCAGATCCCTTTCCAAACATTTTCACTAATTCTTGTGGTGTTATATACCACCTATAAAACATTTTATATACATTTTCTTTCAAGCTAGTCGCTCTAATATACTTAATATTAATTTCCCATAATTGTTTCCAGTTATCTATCTCAATATTATGTCCTATATTCTGAGCCCATTTAATCATACAATCTTTAACTATCTCATCCTCAGTTTTACGCTCCAATAGGTGTTTATACATTTTCCTAATAAATTTCTCTTCGCTCCCCAAAAACAATATATCAAATTCAGTTTTCTGCATATAAAAACCTTCTTTTTTTTATCTTTACTGAACCTTGACTGCAACTGTGATTTTGCCCATCAGTCTAATATAATGTTTTGTTTTTTTAATTCTTCCTCTGTTTTAAATTCAGTCTTACTATTTAATATATCCTGATATCTACCAAGTCTCGTCTCAGTCATCAAATTTGGGTGTGTGAAGGCTTCTAGCGGGGACACCCAACCTGGGATCTTCTTATATGTTTGTTTTTTAATGTTCTCCCATATTCTCCATAAAGCCTTCCTAATCATATGATTGCTAAAGTTTTTCTGTTCTTTTGCCTTCTCATACCATGCAAATGCATGCCATCCCAGATTCAAATCATGGCCTTCCAATTTCCAGACTCTTGGGTTTTCTAAGAGAATCCATTCTCTAGCCCATCCCAGTACACAAGATTTATAATACAAATCCCAATCTGGAGCTCCCAATCCTCCTCTTCTTACACCATCTTGTAAAGCCTTCTTCCTAATCCTCGCTTTCTTTCCTTGCCAAATAAACTTCAGAACCAATTTATCCATTTCAATAAAAATGCTCTTTTCATTATTACTGGTATCATTTGGAATAGAAACAGCACTTTAGGTAACACATTCATTTTAATGACTGCAATTCTCCCCATTATTGATAAATGCATCCTACTCCATTTTTCTAAGTCTGATTGTATACCCTTCATAATTTCCAAATAATTATCTTGATATACTCTACTTCTTCATCACACTTGATGAGATACAGGAAGACAAACAGCAGGAACAAACTGAAGACCTCTCCGTTAATATAGCTGAGGAATAGGCAGATGAACAGGCTGCAGGAGACATGCTCCTTGTACTAGGTGATTCAGTTATTAGGAATACAGAGGGATGGATTTGTGATGTACATGATAACCGTATGGTGACTTGCCTACCAGGTGCAAAGGCTGCAGACATCACGAGACATCTAGATAGTTTGTTAGAGAGAACAGGGAAGGAGTCAGTGGTCATGGTTCATGTTGGTTCCAATGATGTAGGGAAGGCAAAGCGGTCAGTCCTGGAAGGCAGATTCGGGTTGCTAGGAAGAAGATTGAGGTCCCGGACTTCCAAGGTAGCATTTTCAGATATGCTGTCTGTTCCTCGTGCAGGACCTACTAAGCAAGCAGAGCTCAGAAGCCTCAATGTGTGGATGAGGTGATGGTGCTGAGAGGAGGGCTTCAGATTTGTCAGGAACTGGAGAACATTTTGGAACAAGCCAAACCTGTTCAGGAGGGATGGGTTGCACTTGAACTATTATGGGACCAGATTGCTGGCACTCAACATCAAAAAGGCAGCAGAGCAGCTTTTAAACTGATAGCTGGGGGGGAAACCGACAGGAGCTGAGTGGCATTCAGTTTGGAACACCTCATCGCTATGGAATGAGGTTGGAGAGGGTAAAGAACCACAAAGTGATGACATAGTAGGTATTAGCACTGGGAGAATAATGGGATGTGGTAGTTTGTCTACTGGAATTAAAAGAAGTGGGAGGGGGGCAAAGAAGCAGCCATTCTTGGGGGACCCACTGTACAGATGCTTCTATGCAAATGTTCGAAGCCTCTGAGCAAAGATGGGAGAACTTGAACATTTGGTAACTAGGGATAACATTGATATAAGAGCCTCATGGCGCAGTGGTTAAATGCCTGCACTGCAGGTAAAACTGTGCTCACGACATAAGAACATAAGAGAACATAAGAAGAGCCATGCTGGATCAGGCCAAAGGCCCATCTAGTCCAGCTTCCTGTATCTCACAGCGGCCCCACCAGGTGCGTTTGGGAGTGCATGAGACTAGATATCTGTCTCCCGACACCACTCCCCTGCATCTGGCCCCCGAAGCAACCCGGTTCAAAGCCTGGAGACTCCACATCTCCATCATGGTTTGTAACCTGTGATGGACTTTTCCTCCAGGAATCTGTCCAATCCCCTTTTGAAGGCATCCAGGCCAGATGCCATCACCACATCCTGTGGCAGGGAGTTCCATAGACTTACAACGCGCTGGGTGAAAAAATATTTTCTTTTGTCTGTTCTTACTCTCCCAGCCCTCAATTTGAGTGTATGTCCCCTAGTTCTGGTATTTTGGGAGAGAGAGAAGAGCTTCCCTCTATCCACTTTACTCATACCCTGCATTATTTTGTACGTCTCAATCATATCCCCCCTCAAGCGCCTTTTTTCCAGACTAAAGAGGCCCAAATGTTTTAGCCTTTCTTCATAAGGGAGGTGCTCCAGCCCGGTAATCATTTTAGTCGCTCTCTTCTGCACCTTTTCCAGTTCCACTATGTCTTTCTTGAGATGCGGTGACCAGAATTGTACACAATACTCCAGGTGGGGCCTTACTATTGTTTTGTATAATGGCATTATAATGTTGGCTGTTTTATTTTCAATCCCCTTTTTGATAATCCCTAGCATGGAATTGGCCTTCTTCACCGCTGCCACACATTGGGGAGACACCTTCATGGAGCTGTCCACCAACACACCAAGATCTCTTTCCTGATCCGTCACGGATAACTCAGAGCCCATGAGGTGATAGATGAAGTTTGGGTTTTTTGCCCCAATATGCATTACTTTACATTTGGTTACATTAAAACGCATTTGCCATTTCTCAGCCCACTCCCCAAGTTTGGAGAGATCCTTCTGGAGCTCTTCACAATCTTCTCTGGTTTTTACCACACAGAAAAGTTTTGTGTCATCTGCAAACTTGGCCACCTCACTGTTTATCCCTGTCTCCAGGTCATTTATGAACAGATTGAAAAGCACCGGTCCCAGGACCGAGCCCTGGGGCACACCGCTTTTCACTTCTCTCCATTGCGAAAATTTCCCATTGACACCTACTCTTTGTTTCCGGGATCTCAACCAGTTCTCAATCCATAAGAGGACCTGCCCTCTTATCCCCTGACTGTGCAATTTTCTCAGCAGCCTTTGGTGAGGGACTGTGTCAAAAGCCTTTTGAAAATCCAGATAGACTATATCCACCGGTTCACCCAAATCCAAGTGCCTGTTGACCTTTTCAAAAAATTCTAAGAGGTTTGTCAGACAAGATTTACCCTTACAGAAGCCATGCTGATTTTCTCTCAGCAAGGTTTGTTCTTTTATGTGTTTTAAGATTTTCTCTTGGATGAGGCTTTCCACCATCTTCCCTGGGACAGATGTAAGGCTAACCGGCCTGTAGTTTCCCGGGTCCCCCCTCCTTCCTTTTTTAAAAATTGGTGTGACATCTGCTATCCTCCAGTCCCCCGGCACTGTGGCCGTTTTAAGAGACAAGTTGCATATAACCGTTAAGAGATCTGCAATTTCATTTCTCAGTTCCCTAATAACCCTTGGGTGGATGCCATCTGGGCCCGGTGACTTGTTAATCCTCAATTTATCAATTAGTCCTAAAACCTCCTCTCTTTTAACCTGTATTTGATTTAATTCTTTAGTCAAGAGGGGCGACCTGGGGTTCAATCCCAGGTAGCATGCTCGTGGTTGACTCAGCCTTCCATCCTTCCGAGGTCAGTAAAATGAGTACCCAGCTTGCTGGAGGGGGGCAATGAGTAGTCTGCAGACTGTAATTGAAAACTGTAAACCACCCAGAGACTACTTGAAGAGGTATGGGGTGGTATATAAGCAGAACACTATATAATAGCCATAACAGAAACCTGGTGGAATGTGGAGAACCAGTGGGATACCACAATCTCAGGCTATAAACTTTATAGAAGGGATAGAGAGGGGCAGGTTGGAGGTGGAGTGGCCATCTATGTCGAAGAACGGGTAAAATCCAGCAGAATGGAGATTGACGACTGTGACAATACCCTGGAAGCAGGAGAAATGCATATGTAAATCATCAGCCAATCCCAGCAGGAGGGCGGGAGATGGTATGGTATAAAAAGGGTGGAGCCTGGTCTGTGAGAGTCAGTTAAGGGAGTTGAGTTAAGAGTTAAGAGTGAGTGCTGGGAGAGAGCACAGCTCTGTTAGAGTTCTGTCAGGCAGTGAGGGCTTTACTGTTTACCGGTTATTAAAGACAGGGAGGCTTGAAGAGTTGAATTAATCTATTCTATGTTTAAGGCAACGCATACCAACTTCAGACATTATTGTATTTATTTATTTTCTCAATAAACTTCATTATTATTTTTATACTGTATTATACATCTGAGTCTGTCCCAGTTCATAAGGTGATGATTAAAAAGGTGGCAGCATTACCAAGTGGATATTGTGAAGATTAGTAAGTTGGTTCCCTACCCTTCACATTTTTTCATCATCACACGGTTAAAAGGGAGGTGTCATCACAATTTGGGTGGCAGCGGTGGGATTTCGAATACAGTGAAACCTTGACTTACGTCATTAATCCGTTCCAGAGGTCATGACTTAAGTCAAACATGACTTAAGTCAAACGAACTTTTCCCATAGAAAGTAATGGGAAAGTGGATTAATCTGTTCCAGATGATGAAAAAGACCCCCGAAAACAGCAATTTAACACAAATTTGACTGAGATAGGAGATTCCTTCTGGGGATGTAAATGAAATGTCTCTTCAAAGAGAGGAGGAGGCAGTGGAATTATAGTCCACAAGTTATACACCTCCACTTTTTAATGTTCATAGCAACAATGTCTAACATTTAAGTTTTACTGATTTTTAACCTGACGTTCCAAGTTCTGAACAACTCTATGCTTACCATTAGAGTCCCACAACTGCAGCTCCCCAACTAAAATGCTTCCATTGTGGACCAGAATTCTCCAGCCAGATTTTTTTTACAAGACTGAGCAGACTGTCTAACCAGCAAGGCCAGCCCCAAGCTCCTGGCCCTTCTTGTCCTCCGGCGGCAGCGGCGGCTTTGACGAGGCCGAGGACCAGCTCCAGGTGCTCGGAGCTGGCCTCGCCGAAGCCGCCACTGGTGGAGGAGAGGAAGAAGGCAGGAGTAGTTTGGAGGCGGCAGCCGTGATGCTGGGTTGTGGCTGCTGCCCGATTCCGGTGCCTTGCGCTGGGGCTCACTCTAAGTCAAAGCCTGCGACTCAAGTCAAACAGGCCCCTTCTTGCTGCAAGTCAAATATGATGCAAGTCAAGCAACATGTAAGTCAAGGTTCCACTGTACATCCAGTTTGCCTGAGGAGAAAAGTCCCCAGCTCAAAATATTTAGCTTCTACCCAGTGAAGAAATTGAAACTGGAAGTTTAAAAAGAAGAAGTCTTTAGTAAGTTAGCCTTCAAGTGTTTTATTAGTAGACTGTGAAAGTTCCTCTGAAAAGGGGTTAGGACTGAGAATTAGGTAAATCTAATTTCAGTTCTTGGAAGCCCTGTGTGTATGTGAGGAATTCAGACTTAGGCCCTTTTCACACAACCCCTAAAATCCGCAGCCAATGGCTCCCAGATCCGGAGCTTAAAATTTTTTCCCCACCAGCTCTGGAGTTTGCAAAAAATTAAGTTCGACCACACCCACCTAAGCGTGTCCCAGCGCACTTTTCAAGTACCTGCTCTCCGGGGGTGAAAAATTCCTGATGCGGATGTAACATAGTGAGTGCTGGGCTCTCCTCGCTTCTGTTTTTTGTTGTTTTGCCCCCCCGACCCTTTAAGAGATACTAAGAGACTGGAATGCTGCTGGGAGCAGAGCGAGAAGGCAGAACGGAGGTGAGCTAGCATTCTTTTCTTCCTTTTTTTCTCCCTCCCCTCACGCAGACAGCAGTCATGAGTGCGGAGGGGGTGGGAACACAGGAACAGCGACAAACCCCCAAGATCTCTGGTCCGAATTTAAGTGGCCAGCAGATCTTAGGGGTCATGTGAAAAGGCTCTTAAAAACTCTGTAGTGCTATCTGATTTCTGTGGTGGGTCTGTTAGGGTCTGGAGGCCAGGATTCCAATAGGAAAAGGAGTCTGGCTTGACCAAATTAAAGTACACCTGGAAGAGAAATCTGTAAAGATAGACTACAATCTACAGTGGTTTACTAAAGAAACTGCCTGTGAAAGTGTTTTAAAACCATCACTATACTCTGTGCTGTCCAGCAGCCTGAAAATTAAAAGTTGCTGAGACAAATGTCCTTTGGGGGTGAAGACCAAAGCGTTTGCCCTTGAATTTAGGGTGGCTTTGGCAAAGGTCTGAAAAGAACACCCTGGGTTTTTAAAATAAAGAAATCTCCAAAGTGAAAAGGTCTGTGAGTCTGTGGGGCAGAAAATTTACCTCAGGAAGTGAAGAGACCTGAGGAGATTTAAAGCTGACAGAAGCTTTGTGGGAGAGCAGGAGTTGGCTAATTAGAATCCCTTTTGGAGGGAAAGTGGAATTGTAAGAGTCAGAGAAGGGTTATAAGGTAAAAGCAGAAGAAACATATCTAAATCTGTGAGCTTTAAACACTGAGATACTATTTTAAATAAAGAAAGAGCTTGAAGTCTGGGCACTGTGCCAAGTTGGCTAAATAGTAACAGTAACTGACAGAAGCAGAAGCTGTCTGCTGAGGTAAAGTTACACTGTTGTCTTAAAACCTCTGTGACCCAGTCTGAACCTTCCTTTTCTTAAGGAAGAAATAAATACACCACATATAACAAAGAAGTTAATAAAAAGACTTTGATTTCATGGTTCCTAAAGCAAAAACTAAGAAAGGGAAAAGAGGGATGGCAGCTGAAGGGGCTGTGGAACTGGAACAGGCCATGGTGTCTGAGGAAACACAAATTTCACACAGAGAGGTAAAAACTGATAGAGCACAAAATCTTGAAAGGTGGAGGTTGGAACAGGAGTATAAATTACAACAATTAAAACTAGAGATGGAGGAACAGGAAAAAGAGAGAGAAAGAGAGATGGAACGAGAGCGGATGGCCTATCAATTAGAGATGCGAAAACTTGAGATAGCTGGTCAGGAAAATACCAATAATAATAACAATAATTTGAATGAAACTACCAAGAAAATAGATTTGGAAAGGTTCCCTAGCTACAATAAAGGAGATATCATTGAAGCTTTCTTAGTTTCTTTTGAAAGGACATGTGAGGATTTACAGGTGACAGAAGAAGAGAAAATGTCCTATTTGAGGCCATTATTATCTGAATTATTGGAAGAAATATATGCTCAAATAGATAGTGAACATGCCAGAGACTATATGCATTTTAAAGAGTTAGTGTTTACTAGAATTGGCATTTCAGCAGAACAGCTGAGAAGATCAATCACTAAAGCTCCAGGAGACACATATGCACAGCTAGCCTACCAATTGACAGAGATAGTGAATAAATGGTTGAAAATTGAAAATGCTAACACAGCTCAGGAAATAAAACAGGTTTTTGGGTTAGAACAATTGTATAGTTTATTCCAGCCTGAGATCAGATTCTTAGTAAAGGACAAAAAACCCCAGAACATGATTGAAGCTGCGAAAATTGCAGATGAGATTAATATAATACAAGACACGAGATTTTCAGAAGGGACACCTAGAAATAGAGACTATCAAAGGAAATTTGATAGTGATTCTAAGAATGTTAAATCCCCTTCCACAATGATTCTAAGAATGTTAAATCCCCTCAGAATAAAGGAAGACAAGGGAAAATGGTTGGATCCCAGTCCCCAAAGTCAGGGCCGTCTTAAGGATATGTGGAGCCGTGGTTCAAAGATCCCTCTGGCGCCCCCCGTTTCACAGAGCTGTCTACCTTCCTTTTTTAAGGGAGCTAACGCGACACTTAAATATTATAAAGAAAGTCACCTTCTCTCCATAGGCAGACTTGAGGCGTCACAAACCAGGCCGGCTCCAGTTTACATAGAAAAAACAGAAGAACCCTCCAGCCCGAGCAACTCTTTTCACCTGGGGTTGGAGCAAAAGCACTCTGCTTGTGCTCAGAGACTGCAGTGATTTTACATCCATTTGTGTTGGCAAAAACAAGAGATGCCAAGAGGAGGCTGCTGGATTAATGCCCCGTGTTTCGGCAGCCCCTCTGCATGGTGAATTCATAGTGGCTCAGTGGGCTAGAGCACTGAAAACTGTCAGCTACAAAATCAGCAGCTCAGTAGTTCGAATCCCAGGTGCCACAGCAGCAGAGTGAGCTTCTGCTGTTAACCCCAGCTCCTGCCAAGCTAACAGTTGGAAAGCATGTCAATGCAAGAAGATAAAGAGGTACCAACAGTGTTTCCTTGCAGCCCTGCTGGCCACATGGCCACGGACTTGCACAACACTGTCTCTTTCGGCTTGAATAAGGAGATGAGCACCGCCCCTGGCACGGATCTGCTGGGGGAACCTTTACCTTTACCCGCCGCTCGCGCCGGGAGGGCCTCTCCCCCCCCACCCCCCCAACCACCTCGCGTTGGGGCGCCGGCGCCGGCCACTGAGGGAGGGAGGCGGGCGGGCGGGCGAGCAAGCGAGCAACCCTCCCTTTCCGTCTAAGCCCAGGAGTCTCTCCAGGGCGCGCGCGTGCGCCTTTCCGTCAACTAGGGTTACTCACTCAGACAGAGCTCGGGGCGGCAGAGTCGCCACCTCCCCTCGAGCCAGGCGAGGCCGGCAGCTGCGGGTTCCCTCGCACCCTCTTCCCTTCCTCCTCCTTCCCTTTGCCCGCCCCGGCCGCCCCTTTCCATTGGGCGCCCGCGCTCAAGAGAGAGCGCCCTCCCCGCCCCACCAGCTGCTCGCGCCTCCCGCCCGCCTCGCCTGCTGAGCGGCGGCAGAAGGCGAGCCAGGCAGGCAGGCAGGCAGCGCGAGGCAGAGTTTTGGGGTTTGGGGGTTCAGGAGCCCTTGGGGTTCAGGCGCCCTGGTTCATTGAACCATAAAGGCCTATGGAAAAGTCGCCCCTGCCCAAAGTCTGAGGGAATGGAAGGAAAATTTAAGAAATGGAGCCCTGAAAACAAACAGAAATTAACGTGCTGGGAATGTTTAGAAGAGGGCCACACAAGACAATTCTGCCATAAATTAAAGAATAAACAAGACAAAGCTGAGAAAAAGGTGTTTCATATTCAAAAGAGTCATGAGGAAATTTCCAAACCCAAAGAAGTAGAAAAGTCAGAATCGGAAGATGGAAGTGAGGGAGAGTCAGATCTTCCCTTAGCAGAAATAGTTCATTGTTATTTTGTACATTCTGATGAGAAGTTACTGGCAACCTCAGGAGAGTCAGTAAACATAAATGGCAAAACTTATTTGGGTTTGATTGATACCGGCTCCAGTGTAACCTTAGTACACCCTGACATTTTGAAGCCTGAAGCTATAAACACAAAGAAAACTTTAAATGTGAGGGGAATAGGAGCTTATAAGGTAGAATTGCCTATGGCCAGAGTGAAACTACCGGTTAGAGATTGGGAAGGAACCTTGGATGTAGGAGTTTCAGATCAAATCCCAAGTGCATGTTTAATTGGAATAGATGTCTTAGAGCATATACAGAGTGCTTTTGTAGTAACACGAGCTCAGCCACACCAAGCTGAACAAAATCGTGAAAATAACACAGTTACAAAGCAAATGTCAGTAGGGGAATTTGAGAGGGAAACTCAGCAGTCTGAAATGGTAGAAGAAGACAATTTAGCCAACATTCTAAAAGGGCCAGCAGCAGACTTTAGTCTAGAACAAAGGCAAGACGACAGTTTGAAGGAGTGTTTTGATTTAGTGGAATTGAATACACACCCTTTAAGTCCCGAACACCCTGAAAAATTCATGATAGAGGAGAACCTATTATACAGAACAGCCATGACTCTGTTAAAAGAAGGAATACAGCATGCAACTAAACAACTCGTGGTACCAGAGAAATAAAGAGAAAAACTTTTTAAAATGGCCCACAGTGAGGTGTTTGGAGGGCATATGGGAGTGACACTCACAAAGAAAAGAATTGGTCAGAACTTTTATTGGCCAGAAATAAGAAAACAACAAGGTAATATACTTAAAAAGGCACAGTCAGAATGTATGCTTTTAACAAAGGAAAAAGAAACAAGAAACTCTGATGACACAACTCTCCAGGTGCAAGTCCAAGAGCTTTTAGATGAAAACCATACTCTTGAGAAGACCATTGAAAAATTGCAAGAAAAGAAAAATATAGCTAATGAATTTAGAAAGTTGCAGGAGGCTCTTAAGGACAAGAATAATGAGAGAGGAAGCTGAAAAGCAGACAGAAAACCGTGTAAAGAAGAAACCCTAATTGGAATTGAAGGGTGCTAATGGCAGACCTGATTCGGTGGTCGCAAAAGAAACCTGGGAAGAACACCTACAGCATGTGAGCATCGTACTCCAGCGAATTCGAGAAGCCGAATTGACGATAAGAGCATCCAAGTGCCAACTAGGAAATCCAGAAATCAACTACCTGGGACACGTCGTGGGACGAGGTGTGATCAAACCCCTGCAGAAGAAGATCGACGCGATTGACACGTGGGCAAGACCGACAACCAAAAAGAAGGTGAGATCTTTTTTGGGACTTGCGGGATATTACAGGAGGTTTATTCCACATTTTAGCACCATTGCAGCACCACTGACTGAACTGACAAAAAAGAAGAACCCGAATGTCATACAGTGGTCGCCTGAATGCCAAGCTGCATTTGAGAGACTAAAACAAGCTTTAACATCAAAGCCCGTCTTAATAACTCCGGACTATGACTGAGAATTTTGGATCTATACTGATGCATCTGGTATTTGACTAGGGGCGGTATTATGCCAGGAAGAGGTCCAGGACTTTTAAAACCGGTGGTATTCATCAGCAAAAAACTTCAGCCTGGCAAATGTCATCTCTCCACAATAGAAAAAGAATGTTTAGCTATTATCTGGTCAGTAAACAAGTTAAAGCCTTATATATGGGGCAGAAAGTTTACACTATGTACTGATGTGAGGGTTCTTCGAAATTTATTAATGGATCGGATGAAGGAAGGATATCGGAACGTTTGTTTGTAGATAAGTTCAATAAACTTTTATTAAACACATCACACAACGGGTTGTCATTTTTCTTGTCATCAAACTTTGGAACATTAGGAGTTAACAATGGTAAACTTATATAAGGAGAACTATTTTGAAACTGAACGAGTTATTGGTTTTCCTTACATGTTCTGAGGGCGATTTCTCCCTAGACCACCAAACGGTTTCTCGAACTGGGGAGTAGGAGCCCGCAGTTGATGTTCCCATCCCCACCCAGAAATCCATCCCAGTGGGTTGTTTCATCTGGGGAATCTCGGATTTTCATATGCCCAATTACTATTTCTTCTATAAGTTATATTCTGACCTCGTGGATAGGGCAAGGGGAGAATTGTCTCCCTTTTCTCTAGCAGGAGTTCCTCCGTCTGATTCCCCTTCTCCTTAAAAACTGTTATCCGCGCGGGGGGGGGGGGGGGGGGGGGCCCGCGCCTCGGGCCCCTCCCACCAGATTCTTCCCACACTCTCCCTTCAACCTGAACCCCTATTTCTCTGACTGTAACCTTTCTGGTTCCTTCTTCCGCTTGAATCCCTATACAGTACTTGTCATCTTCTTCCTATCCTCTAGATTTACTTGTACCCCGATGTGCCATGATTGGCCAACAATATATTTGTCTTTGGTTTGCCCTACTTGTACAGCTTGCGTTTTTAAGTCCCTTTTAATAATGATGTTAGTCTGTATGTTAACTGATCTCCCCATCCTTCTCCCTTCCTCGGTTTGACTCCCAACATCTTCTCCCTTTTTTATGTCCCTCCCTCCATTTTCTGTTTGTGTTCCCTTATTTCTTACTTCCAGGCTTGTTTCCTCTAGATCCCTTTTTATCATTTCCCAAATTTCTACTTGTTTTATTACAGCCAAATAACCCTCTGCCAATTTCCCGGCCTGTGCCAGCTTATCTTCTTCCCTATCCTCTCGTACTGTATCTCTTCTCTCTCCCTCAAAGACCACCTGGCCGGATTGTTCATCCATTTCTATTCCTTTCATTTCTTCCTGTTTAACTTGACTCTGCTCTTGACATTCTTTCGCGGATGAGTCAACGTCTGATTTGTCAATCTCTTGGCTTTCTGCTTCACAACTGATCATTCCCCTTTGATCTGGTTGAACAACATGAAGAGTCACAATAGTAAACTTATGAGGTGGGCTTTGTTATTACAGGATTATACATTTGAATTGAGAAAAGTAAAGGGAGTGAAAAATTTGATAGCGGATGCCCTTTCGAGAAATCCGATTGATGACTAATGTTTAAAATGTAAACCAAATATATGTACTTATGCATCTTAACCAAGATTGATTCTAGCATAATCGATAAGGTCTTTACAGGTATTTGAATTTATGATTTTACCAATGTTATAAGAGTAAAATCTAATTAAAATGTAATGATATAGAATTGTTGCATTTACTAGTATCATATAGTAATGAGGTTGAACATGTTATAAAACCAGTTTATAAATATGTATAGTTGAATCTGATAAACAGAAGGATGCAATGCATTAGTTAAACAGGCTCCAGAAGAAAACTGTAAGTGAGCAAACCGAGGTAAGTTTACTCCCTTAAAATTTCTTTATAAGGGGGGAGGAATTGTTACAACACCCTGGAAGCAGGAGAAATGCATATGTAAATCATCAGCCAATCCCAGCAGGAGGGCGGGAGATGGTATGGTATAAAAAGGGTGGAGCCTGGTCTGTGAGAGTCAGTTAAGGGAGTTGAGTTAAGAGTTAAGAGTGAATCATAGAATCATAGAATTATAGAGTTGGAAGAGACCTCATGGGCCATCCAGTCCAACCCCCTGCCAAGCAGGAACCCCTTCACAATATTTCCGACAGATGGCCATCCAGCCTCTGCTTAAATACCGTCAAAGAAGGAGACTCTACCACCCTCCGTGGCAGCATATTATTCCACTGCCGAATACCTGCCGAATACCTGCTGGGAGAGAGCACAGCTCTGTTAGAGTTCTTTCAGGCAGTGAGGGCTTTACTGTTTACTGGTTATTAAAGACAGGGAAGCTTGAAGAGTTTAATTAATCTACAGTATTCTATTTTTAAGGCAACACATGCCAATTTCAGACATTATTGTATTTATTTATTTTCTCAATAAACTTCATTATTATTTTTATATTATACATCTGAGTCTGTCCCAGTTCATAAGGCGACGATTAAAAAGGTGGCAGCATTACCAAGTGGATATTGTGAAGATTAATAAGTTGGTTCCCTACCCTTCATATTTTTTCATCATAATCACAGGGTTAAAGGGGAGGTGTCATCACAACTGTCAAGAATATTCTTGTGAGTGAGTTTTTCAACTTGCAATTAGAGTCCAGCTGTGGACTGAAGCAAGCTCGGTAAAGTGGCCTTGACGGGAAGGCGAGTGTCCAAGGACAGTGGAGCGTAACTCAGAAGCGTGGATGGGAGAAGCACTATGACATGTGATGTGAAAGTAAAGAAGTGATTGGAAAGAGATATTATATATACTTTATGTATTGCAATATGTTCTTGCTGTTTAGCCAAGGCTGTTTAGCCGGTAAGCCTGATGTGTTGGCTGTGATCAGGAAGAGTAGCAGGATTGTATGCTACTGGATGTAAGTCTGGAAACCAAATGGAACCTGTATATATTTTGTAAACAGACTGCAATATAAAACCAGCAACGGAGTCTGTCATATTTTTGCCTCTAACCCTTGACATTGCTGCAACTCTGCCAATTGAGGTTAGCTCCTCATACATTCCTTGACAACAACGACTGACTCTACCATAGAATCACAAGGAGCAATGTGGTAGTTGGGGTATGCTATCGTCCACCAGATCAAAAACTTGATGGGTACCTTGAAATGAGGAGTCAAATCATGGAGGTATCTAAGAGGGATGGGATAGTAATTATGGGGGACTTCAATTATACCACTGTAAGCTTGGGGCAAGAAAGAGAAACCGGGTTTCTTGACATGCTGAATGACTGTGCCTTAGAGCAACTTGTCATGGAGTCCACTCGAGAACAGGCAACTCTTGATCTAATACTGTGTGATACTCATGACCTGGTCATGGATATGAATGTCACTGAGCTGCTGGAGAACAGTGACCCTGCTGCAATCTCATTTGCCATGCATGTCAGGGGAAGAGTGTTAAGCAAATCTGACACAAAAACCCTTGATTTCCGAAGGGCAAACTTCCCTCAGATGAGGGAACTAGATAGAAAGAAATGGAAAGGGAAGGTTAGAAGAATCCAATCTCTCCAGAGTGCATGGAGCCTGTTTAAAACAATGGGAGTAGAGACCCAGCACAAGTGCATACCACAAAGAAAGAAGAGCTCATCTACGTTCAAGAGGGCGCCTGGGATGGTTAATGAGTGGAGTTTAGAGAGCCTCTAAAGCGCCAGGAGAGGTCTTTCCGTAAATGGAAATCCTCCCCAAATGAGGAAAATAAAAAGGAACACAAACTCTGGCAAAAGAAACGTAAGAAGATGATAAGAGAGGTAATGAAAGACCTTTGGCAGATTCTGCTGCCCGAATGGCCCCTCTTGATTAAAGAATAAAATCAAATACAGGTTAAAAGAGAGGATGTTTTAGGTTTAATTCATAAATTGAAGATCAACAAGTCTCAAGGCCCAGATGGCATCCACCCAAGGATTATTAAGGAACTGAGAAATGAAATTGCAGATCTCTTAATGGTAACATGCAACTTATTTCATAAAACAGCCACAGTGCCGGAGGACTGGAAGATAGCGGGTGTCACACCATTTTTTTAAAAAAGGAAGGAGGGGGACCCGGGAAACTACAGGCCAGTTAGCCTTACGTCTATCCCAGAGAAGATGGTGGAAAGCCTCACCCAAGAGAAAATCTTAAAACACATAGAAGAACAAACCTTGCTGAGAGAAAATCAGCATGGCTTCTGTAAGGGTATGTCTTGCCTGACAAATCTTTTAGAATTCTTTTTGAAGAATTTGGGTGAACTGGTGGATATTGTCAATCCTGATTTTCAGAAAGCGTTAGACACAATCCCTCACCAAAGGCTGCTGAGAAAATTGCTCAGTCAGGGGATAAGAGGGCAGGTCTCCTTATGGAGTGAGAACGGGAAACAAAGAGTGGGTGTCAATGGGCAATTTTCACAATAGAGAGAGGTGAAAAGTGGTGTGCCCCAGGGATCTGTCCTGGGAGTTGGGCTTTTCAGTGTTGGCAAAGCTTGGGAAATCTGTTTTAATTTCCCCTTAATATGTAACAGAAGTGTAGTTTAGCTTACCAGAAAGTTAATCAACCTTAGAAGGTTCCACCTCTCTCTCTACCCTCCAGCAACACTAGCCCTTTAATCAATAAACACACATGAGAAGCTTGTTTGGTTAAATAGTATATATATATAAAAGAGTTTACTTACATAGTTTCTCTAGCAGGCACCAAATACAGCTCAGATTAAATGCAGGTTGAAAAAGTAAAGAATAATAATACTGTAGTATCATTCCCGAAAAAAATGGTTTGGGCTGTGTCCTTTCCTGCCCACATGCTGAGGCAGAAAGGAACACATCAGAGAGTCACATCCTCTCTCTGTGAGTTCAAAACGCCTAATGGTGGCTGGCCTCTAGCCAAATCTTTCCATGTGGGAAGAAGCAGGAAATAGAAAGGCAAACCCCGGGAAATATAAATCTCTCTAATTCGTCATCATGCAAATAGACCAGGTAGGTTGTGACATGCATCGCCCCTCCCATCTGTGGTGAAATCAACCATGATAGATTGATTTATCCAACATTCAGTCTGTTCATAAATGACCTGGAGACAGGGATAAACAGTGAGGTGGCCAAGTTTGCAGATGACATGGAACTTTTCCTTGTGGCAAAAACCAGAGAAGATTGTGAAGAGCTCCAGAAGGATCTCTCCAAACTGCAGGATTGGGCTGCAAAATGACAAGTGTTTCAATGTACAGAAAGGTAGAGTAATGCATACTGGGGCAAAAAATCCAAACTTTATCTATCAACTCATGGGCTCTGAGCTATCCATGAAGGATCAGAGAAGAGATCTTGGTGTGTTGATGGACAGCTCAATGAAGGTGTCTACCCAATGTGCGGCAGTGGTGAAGAAGGCCAATCCCATGCTAGGGATTATCAAAAAGAGGATAGAAAATAAAACAGCCAACATTATAATGCCATTATACAAAACAATAGTAAGGCTGCACCTGGAGTATTGTGTACAATTCTGGTCACCACATCTCAAACAAGACATAGTGGAACTGGAAAAGGTGCAGAAGAAAGCGACTAAAATGATTCTTGGGCTGGGGCACCTCCCTTATGAGAAAAGGCTAAAACATTTGGGGCTCTTTAGTCTGGAAAAAAGGCACCTGAGGGGGGATATGATTGAGACATACAAAATAATGCAGGCCATGAGGAAAGTGGGTTGAGGGACACTCTTCTCCCTCTCACAAAATACCAGAACTAGGGGACATCCACTCAAACTGAGGGTTGGGAGAGTGAGAACTGACAAAAGAAAAGTTTTTTTTACCCAGCGTGTTGTTAGCCTGTGGAACTCCCTGCCACAAGATGTGGTGATGGCATCTGGCCTGGATGCCCTCAAAAGGGGATTGGACAGATTCCTGGAGGAGAAGTCCATCACATGTTACAAACCATGATGGAGATGTGTATCCAGGCTTAAAAGCAGGGTACTTCAAGGGCCAGATGCAGGGGAGTGGTAGCAGGAGACAGATATCTAGTCTTGTGTGCTCCCAGACACATTTGGCGGGTCCACTGTGAGATACAGGAAGCTGGACTAGATGGGCTGTTGGCCTGATCCAACATGGCTCTTCTTATGTTCTTATGTTCAATCTGTCTGCCACTTATCATGCTGCCCTTTCATCAGTCCCCAGGCAAAGCACATGCACTTCACACCTCCATCAGGAAGGCCACACAAGAGGGAAGAGTTACATAGGTGGTACTTTCACCCATCCTAGGCCACTGTACATCTAATGAGCCTATTCAGGTCACCATATTTGGACCAGGGTGATGTGAAATCAAGGTGATCTATAAATTGCAGGTATCACTGCTAACTTTCCTCAGACTGATGAAGCTGCTTGGATGGGCAGCAAAATGTTTCGATCTCACAAGAAAAGGTCAGTTGCCATGACTCAACTTCTGGATAACCTCACATGATGATTGAGAATCTTCACAGACATGTAGATGTTACCTAGCACAGGAGATGCAACAGAACCCTGAGTGATGCTTCAGGCCAGCAGCCAGGGTGGTGAACAGGAGTCTCCCAGCACTGCCTTCTGAGTTTTCCAGAAAGGACCTGAGCCACCCTCAGAGGGTGCCTCCAAGTGGCATCTTGGAGATAACTGGGCCTGAAGCCAGACTGAAGCCGATCTAGATAATTTCTCTCAACCCTAGGAACCCTGGAGCTGAGCAATCATGAACTGTTTCTGTCCAACTTGCCCAAAACAGGAGAATTAGAGTCAGGTTCGAAAATATTCAGTATTGTTTGATCCACGGAGGTCTTTTTCAATGGTGGTCTTACCATTGCCTAGTTTGGAAACTGAGCCAACATAAGCAACATGTGTTTCAACAGGGAAAAGGTGAGGCTTTAGATTTTGAGAGGAAAAAATCAGAGGCACAAATATAGCAATAGGTATCAAAAGGATGTAGAGGTCTCAGGAGAACACAATGGCATGTGAGTCCATGGGTGATAGTTCCGGGTGCAAATCAGGGAAGGGAGAGCGCCTCTTGACTCTGCTTCAATCCAGAGACTCACCGGGAATGCTGTATCCCGTCCAGGGCACCACCGTTTCAATATTGGAGATTGGGAACCTGCCTTGTGTCCAGGAGAAGAGAAAGCCATTTGACCCATGGCAGCAGGCAGTGCAGATTCCTTGGCTAACAGGGAAGGAGTTTGCAGATGCCCTGCACTTGCCACACATTTGCCCAATCCCAGGTGCCCATTGGACTGCAACTCCCAGAAGCCTCCGCTTCTAGCTGTGCCAGCAGGACTTCTGGGAGTTACAGTCCAAATTAAGGAGTCTTAATTGTAGTGGACTGTATTGTCCCTCATTACTGTAAGCGGCCTTGGGTCCTTTTGCAAGGAGAAAGGTGGGGTAAAAAAATACATAAAAACCAGGAAGAAGGCCTTTCTCCTCAGGCAACCTTTCCCTCAAGGACGGGTGGCCTGAGAGGGTGGGCTTTTATCGTGGCTGGCGGTGCCTCCCTGCCTCAATGTGTTTTTAGTGATGGCATCGGTTTGGTCCTTTCCAGCATTTGTGTACAAATGACTGTTTTGAGTGTTAAACACTGTCTTTTAATGATGGAAGCTGCCTTGGGTCCTCTCTAAGGAGGGAAGCAGGGTACAATGTTGTTGTAAATAAAATCAAAAAGAACGCTTGATTGAAAGGGCTGCTGGACAGTGGAATGGGCAGCCTGGGAAGTTGTTTGTGTGTGTGTGTGTGTGTGTGTGTGTGTGTGTGTGTGTGTGTGTGTGTGTGT